>VZQC01004060.1:1634818-1694818 GCA_009823505.1 Rhizomys pruinosus | reverse complement strand
TAGGCATGGGGTGACTGACTATATGAAGGCATAAGGTGGTCTGTTGGTTTTAACCCAGGATCAGGGGAAGATACCTTGTGATGACAGCCGTTCCACTGCTGTTTTTATCATGAAGCTTGCTCTGGCATGAGAAGGAAGGATCATTAGCAAATAGACAGGACTTCATTCAACAGTGTACCCAAGATTAGCACAACACTTAAGGCACAGTGAACACTTCATAGACATCATAAATTGTTAGAAGAATCAAAACAGTATCTAGTATAGTTAATCTCATTTTGAAAGCCAAATATTTTGATGATTAATTCTTATAAAGTCAAGCTCTATAATTTCTAAATATATAATAAAATATATTTCCTTCTTTAATATTTTATTGTTGTTTTATTTCTTTTCCTAAAGAGAATAAAAAGCAAAGGGTCTCTTCTTCAAAAAATCATACTAATAACATAAGAAAAGTTACTTCTTATATTTTTTGATTCTGTGTTGCAACCAAATGTTTTATTTGATAATTCAGTCTTCTACATTTATAATTGCTAAATAACCTCTAGTCCCTGGAAATCTAGCAGCATTTTAGAGCTCCCAGATACTGTCTCAGAGCCAGATTCAGAGTGGTGTGACCCAATATTCAAGACACTATATTTTCTTTTTTTTTTATTTATTTTTATTGATGCTTTGTGTATTTCATACATCATTTTCCAATTCAGTTCAGGCATATATCCCCTTCTCTCCCCCCCCCCCCACCCCTACCCATCCCAGATCATGCATTCTGCCGTAGGTTTTCTGCATCNATGGATTATTCTACCAAGGAGATGTTGGCCAGGGGATCCAAGCCCCCACAAAAGGTAAAGGCTCCTTGCCTCCAAACTGGGATATCTGCAGGAAGAGAGGCGATAAGGCCCTGCTGTTGAAGACCTGATATAAACATGGGAAAGATGTATGGAGACCGCACTTGCAAGTATACAGATGGTCTCTGGGATGCCAGAGAGTGTTACCAAAGACCACTAAACCAATAAAGCAAATATAGGTCTCCTTGAGTCAAGCAAGACTCCTCCGTCAGCACCAGCTACACCTCATCTGCCTGGAAATACTGTGCAGCAGTGGCAGCCATATGTCTGTATATCCCAAATCTAATTGGCTATTGGCTCTCTCCTTGGAGGAATAACCCACGGCTGATGTCACAAGCTTACATCCTCTAATGGTTAGGAGATGTTATAAACCACACGAAGACCCTGCCATACTTGACAGAAGAAAATGTAGATCATGAATTGACATACCATCCAAACATCTGTGTCTATACCAAAGTAACCTACCATAACAATTAGTACTGTTTAAATACCCATATATCTAATTGTGTGTGCTTCATTAGTAGGATCGAAAGGCTATATATTATACTGTTTAAATACCTAAATATCTAATTGCATGTGCTTCATTAGTAGACACTATATTTTCTTACACTGCCCAAATGATTAGCAATAACAAAACATCAGAAGAGAAGTGAAATTATTTATGGTGAGAATACTTTAGAATAAATCCCAGGAATGACAATATAGGAGTCAGTCATATTTGCTACTGCAAGTCCATTTTCAAGGCAGTCTTAAACTTCTACTGCTTTTTATGGGAACCTTTATGAGAGGATTCTGACTTGGAGAAGTGGCATGGGGCACAGTGCTGGTCTTTAAAATGGGTGTAACCCAGATCCTCAGCTCCTGTCATGCCAGGTGGTGGTGGTCTTGATGGCCTGTCAATCTTAGAGTGGTAAGCTTCATCACTCACTCTCTTTTGATTTTGAGTGTGCTGACTTAGTTCCTTTTGACTTCCACTCAGGGTCATGCTTTCTTTTATCAAAAGAAAACTTCTCCCTATCTGGCTTTCTTATATGCCTTCTTTTCTTCAGCCATTAGAAGTCAAGCAATTTTTTCATCCTGAGCTACTTGAGCTGCTCGCAAGTCCACATGAGTAGCCAAAAGTTCTTCTTCTTGTAGTTTTCGGTCAATTTCAGCATCATACCAACCCTGACCCCTGTGGGTCCCTCGAGCTGGAGTGGAGACAGCTTCTTTCATTGATCTTGACTTCATTCCTCCATCTTCATAACCGTGATGTTCTCCATGAACACTGCCTCCAGAGAACTCTGGAATGTGCTTCTTTCTCTTTTTCTCTTCTTGTAGCTCCTTTTCTTGTAAAAGCCGGGCTATGTCCTCAACCTTCTTCTCCTGAATGGGTCTTCTTTCTGCTTCAAAAGCCAGCTTCTCCTGAATTTCCTGAGCAATTTCACAATCTTGTTGTTCCAGATCTTTGTAGTGCTTCTGGAGCTGAGCTAGGCTTTTCAGATCTTCTTGGAGCTGCTTAGCTATCTGGAGATCACGTTGGACCAAATGGTGCCGCTGAATTTTTGATGCCAAATGGTGTTCAATCTCTTGTTCCTGCAGGCTGTGAGCCAGGGTGTGGTCCTGCAGGACAGCAAGATCTCTGCACACTTCCTTCACAGCCAGCAGCTTGGACTGGTTGAAGGTTACGTTGGCCATGGCAACCTGCCAGCTGACCAACAGCCGCACCACCTGCCTTCGCCCAGGGCCATAATAAAATATTTTAAAATACATTTGTTTTTATAAATAAAAATAATATATTTTGGCTATTAAATGTTTGTTTCTTTTATGCTGCCATTATAAACATAGAAGACACTCAACAGTTTGTTAAATGTAGACTCTGGAAAAATCTAAATAACAAATTAATCATCATAGTATTTCTGCTACAGTGACTGAGCAATTGTCTTTTATCAATTTATTAAGAACAGTAGTAGTATGCTTAAGACAGTGACGAAAGTCAGACAGACCAAGCAGGCTACTCCTTTCTACTGAAGTTTAGCTGTTTGGAACTTTAAATGGTGTGTGCTCAGCCTGTTCCCCAGATCAGTAATGAGCTACATTATCTTATGCAAATGGAGACACAAGAAGATGCCTTATTTTCTTCCTCATATCTTCTCTCTATTTTGCTTTTCATTTAGACTTGCCAGGGAGAATGAACATGAACCAAATCGCTTGTGCGGGTTTCCTAGTCGAGTCACTTCCATGGAGCAGTGATATACTCATTCTCTTCCTCCTTTGCCACCATTCAGATTCTCAGACCAGAGCACACTCCACCCTCAGCTTAGCAGGTCCACCTTCAGGCCTGTTCTCATAAAGAACCCAGAAATAGCCTATGAAATTGTGTCAGATGTCACTGTGGAAGGGGACACAGAAAGCATTTCCATGGCATCTCAGAGGAAGAGCAAATGCAGCATATCAGCTATTCCTTGTTATTATGTAAATTGTTTCCTGGATCAGAAAGATTTGCCATGTTTTATTCTCTTCACCTTGTATATTAGAACAAGCAAGGGCTCAAACTGCTTTTATTACTCAAATGAAGTGAACATCACTTACAACCTCTTCTGATACCTTATTTATAAGCAGTGATAAATTTCCAGAGAGAGGAGTGATGAGGTTTTTCAAAAAGAATAAAAAAGTACTTCAATATTTCTTCAAGAACAATATATATACATATATATTATATATATATATATATTATGTATTTATATATGTGTGTGTGTATGGTTGGATGAATATATGATATATATTTAGATGAATCTATATATTCAGACTTATGAACCATGAATTAATTAAAAACCAAAACATTCAAGATAAGTTATTCTATGAAACAATAACAATATTCATAAGAAATACACTTGCTGCTGAGCATGATGTTGATGCACACCTTTAATCCCAGCACTCAGGGGGCAGAGGCAGGCATATCTCTGTGAGATCAAGGCCATCCTGATCTACATAGTCATCTCCAAGCCAGTTGAGGCTACAAGGAGACTCTGTCTCTAAAGATAAATAAATAAATAAATAAATAAATAAATAAATAAATAAATAAATAGAAAAGCAGTTGCATTCAAAATCAGAGTGGGTCACCCAGCACAGTTGCATGCATAATCTAACAATAAACTTGTGTTTTCCTTGTTTTATTAATTTTAAGTAAAACTTTTTGTTTTGTGAGGCCACGGTACTTAATTTCTCTAAAGAAGAAAATAAGTAAAGGAAAACATGTAATAATCCAAATGTTCATTCCATACCACATAAAATCAAATTCTGTTACACACAATGGCTTAATTTAAAAAAAAATTTTCATAGGGCACTAGGCTGATGATGCTTTTATTTAAATATTAAAATTATCATCCTCTTAAGTACCATTCTTTGCAGATGTTCTCATCATCGGGACAAAGTAATAAATTTTATTTCTCAAGGACAGTACATCCAACAATTTACCCACTGTTTCTACACACAGACCATGTTGGTTATAACTCCAGCATCAGAACCTGCCATAACATCAAGAACTGCACTATGAAGGAGGCCCGAAAGACAATCCTCTGTCATATTTCAAACTGGCACGTGTGGTAACTGATTGAGCCCATCACTTTAACACTTATAATTGTTAATATACAAGCCCCATGAGAAGTCGTTCTACATGTATCATTTCAAGCCAGAAAATATATTCCCAATGTAAATGCATACTTCACAAAGTGCTTCTGCCTGCCTATGACAATTAACATTAATTTGCAGAGTATGTTAGGAAAACTCTGTATCTCCAACAAAGTAATAGTGCATGGATTTCATCCCGATTTTCACCTGTATCACTAATAAAATTTTCTAAAGGAAAGTCTATACAGAAAACAAGCAAGATGAAAAGCACAAATTGGTTCTATTTCTGCTTTGGGTGAAGAGAAGATTAGCTTTCAAGCATGTTTCAATTTGTATAATCTCAAAAATAATGAGTCATTGTTTCCTATTGTGGATTTGCTACAGCAGGAGAAATGTGAGCATCTCTTAATTCAATAAATTATACTTACATGAAGATATTAAAGATTACAAGTATAAAGTTAATTTTAAAATCCACTGAGCAATAAAGTTAAATATTTGTACACAATAAAGTTTAAAATTTCATTAACAAGATCAAATTAAAATATTCAAAATTGGCAATAAGAAAAATAATCTAAGTGTGTCAAATCGATGATGGTAGATACAAATAAATGCTATGTAGAAAGATAGATGATGGATATAGACAGATGATAGATAGATACAAATATAGATAGATAGATAGATAGATAGATAGATAGATAGATAGATAGATATAGATAGAATTGACAGGTATAGATGATTCTGATGACAACTAATAGATAAATTAAAGAGAGATAATACTTGAGCCCTATATGACAGATGACTCAGAGGTAGGTGAAACTTAGATGACAGAAAATTTAGGTGATAGTCAGACAGTCAATTGATAATAGGTGATTGATAGATACATTCTTTTACAATGCCAGAGGGCTTTCAAATTAAGGGGAATGAATGCATGTCTAAGTCAAATCCAGTATATGTATGTACATAGGTGTATAGAGAACCCTCTAAAAGAATTGAACAAAGTCATGTGGTCACCTTGTCAGATGACATAGGAATATAAAAAAAGAATGCTTTTGGTACTTATGCATGCCAACCATCAAACAATATCCCTCAAAGACAATAAGGTAAGTGATGATCCTAGAGTTGTGTTTTGTGCTGTATCCTACAAAGAAGCATGAAATGTTTGTCAAAATTGTTATCTAGTACTTAGTATGAAATCTCTACTTCTAAATGGAGCTTTTCTTTCATTTTGCTATTGATGGGGAGGTTTCAGATGATATATACATTCTTCATGGTTTTTTTATTCCAAGTGCAAATAAGTATTGAAATCATTCCTTCTTTTCACAGTCTACATTCATTGTGATAGATGGATTGAAATTTCCAGAATTTATTTCTTTTTTGGAAATGTTGATAAGGAATTCAGAATGTTTTTTCAACCCAGTCAGCTTTTCCGTCTGTAAATTATAAGGGTAATGAGAAGGATGGCAAAATATGTAGTTTTAATAACTTACCCAGTATGTCCAACCTATGACATTGTGATATGATGTTATCATCTACTAAGTTCACCATTGAGAACAGGGAACTTGAGTTCCTCCCTCACAAAACAATCTCATCATGATTTAAGTAACTTTATAAGTTACTTAAGGAACCACTCTTACTCTCCAGAGGTGCATGTGACCAGCAGACCACAGGCAGAACATGTCTAAATGCTTCTGATCCCTGAGATGCTTAGCAAAGCTACAACTCTTGTAAAGTGGTTTTGGGCTTACATATAGTAAATACATGGTGTTTAAACAGAATGCAAAGGTTTGGAAAAAAAAAAAGTCAAGTTACCACATTGCTTCTGCTGTACACCAATAAGACTGTAAGTTAAGTTTCTTAAACCTATCATTTAGTAAAAAAAAAAAAAAAAAAACATGAATATTTGTCAATATACTGCTGCATGGAAATAAAGGCAAGTCCACATTTGAAGCAAAAGTGGTTAAACTTGAGACTGGGGCAGGGCAATCACTATTTTTCAACTTTGGTTAACTAGTAATAGAATTTTCTTTAGCCATCCATCAGTTACAGAATTGAAAAAGTAGATCTATAGGGAAACAACATTGTGGACTCATTAGCTAGGATATCAATTCTCATTTCTTGGTTTACTTAGTTTAACAATACATTAAGCTAAATCTATACCCTAAAAACACACAGACTGGTAGAGTTTTCTTTTTCTATATACTATTTTCTGTAATTTTTCAAAGCAAATATTTTGAAAGGCTCTCCTCAGTTGCTGGTTTGATTTTTCATTCTCTTAGTAAGGTTTTTAGAAGAAATGTCTTTAAATTTATTGAGATGCAAATTATGAATAACTTCTTTCAAGAATTATGAATCATAGTTGGCATAGTGATGCATGCCTTTACTCCCAGCACTCAGGAGGCAGAAGCAGAAGGATCTCTCTGAGAGATAGGTCAACAATGTGATAACATTCATCAACAAAAAAGGAATAAAGGTTGATTATGGAACAACATGAATAAACATAGAAATAGCTGTCTTGAGTAAGCCAAGTATACGTCATTTTATATGAAAAAAATCAGTCTTTACTGATAATCAGCAACTGTTTGGCAAGTGTGCTGGGGTCCCAGCTCTGAAGAAGTAAACATAGAAAGATCACAAGTATGATGGGGATTTAGTTATGCATATGTCAAAAATATTAAATGGCCTATTTTACATATATGTAGCTCATAATGTATCAGTTAAACCTCAGTATAAGATATGTGCACACACATATATATGCAACATATATTCATAAGATATGTGCAACATATATATGCATTATATATATTCAGAAGATATGTGCACACACACATATATTTATGCATTCTACATTCATATGTGCACACATATATATGTAATATATGTATTCATAATATCTGTACACATATATATATATGTATTATATATTCATAAGTTATGTGTACACACATATATATGTATTTAGATATATATTCATCATATATAGAAACATAGGTGTTTCAATAGATCTTCTTTAATTAAAAGTTTACATACAGTCAGGCCTGGTAGGTCAAGCCTGCAATATTAGTTACTCTGAAGGCTGAGGTAGAATTCCAAGCACTAACCCTGAAGGGGCTACAGAATGTGTTCAAAACCAGTGTGGGAAACTTAGACCCTTGTCAAACTAAAAACGGGCTTGAGAGATGGCTCACCATTTAAGAACACTTGCTGTTCTTGCAGAGGACCTGGATTTGGTTCCTATTATCCATATGGCTGCTAATAACTATTTGTAACTCCAGATTCAGGGGATCTGAAACCCTCTTTGGTTCTCTGTGGGCATTACATGACACTGTTGCATTTACATACATGAAGGCCCATACACATAAAATAAAAGTAAATAAATAAAAAAAAATTGGAATAAAGAAGAGGATTGGGTATTGAGCTTTCCTAGCACTCAGGACACTTTTGGTTCCATGCTTAAAAATTTAAAAGTCAGGGCTGATGCCGGGCGTGGTGGCGCACGCCTTTAATCCTAGCACTCAGGAGGCAGAGGCAGGCGGATCTTTGTGAGTTCAAGGCCAGCCTGGTCTACAGAGTGAGTTCCAGGTCAGCTGGGGCTACAGGGAGACCCTGTCTCGAAAAGACCAAAAAATAAATAAATAAATAAAAATAAAAGTCAGGGCTGGAGAGATGGCCTAGCAGTTAAGAGAGCTGATTGCTCTTTCAGAGGACCCAGGTTCGATCCCCAGCACCCACATGGCGGCTGAGAACCGTCTGTAACTCCAATTCCAGAACTCCAGCTCCAGGGGAATCCGACACCCTCTTCTGACTTCCGCGGCATTGCATGACACGGGTGCACATGCAGACAGTACATTCATACACATAAAAAATAAATAAAATTTTTTTTAATTAAAAAAATGTAAAAGTCAGACAAAGTGTTAACACATTCAAGTGTTGTCAGTTTGTTTTTGATGAGGCAAGAATCTCTGAAAAATTTTATTTATCAAGTGAATCGGTATGTATGGATTATTGATATATAGGCATATATATTTGCTTAGTAGAGGAAGAGGCTGAGGGTGTTTTAATTTTAAAAACTCTACTACTCTAATATAAATACTCATTATCAAATTAAACACATTTATTTTCCTACTCTAGCAACACTAAAGAATAAAGTGGATAGACATAAATAAGGTTATCAAAGTTTGACTCTACAAGTTTCTTCACTGCAAAAACATTCTCATTAATGTTATTACAAAGTTATGTACAAAAATTCAAATAGAAGGAAAGATCAGGCTGTAACAACAAAACCATGGAACTCTGAGACCTCAGTAACCCTGAGCACATGACATGGCAGTGAGGTGGATGCGGAGGAAGGAGGAAGGACTCAGCTGGAGAGATCAGAGTCCTCTGCATAGTGAACAGGCACCTGGAGGCATTCTGTGACCATCATGGCTGTTCTAATGTGACTTTTCCCTGAAGCACTAATGTCCTTGTCTACCATTTTTCCTGAGAGAACAGCATGTGGTCACCTGACAGGCTATTAATTCACAACTCACTGAGGAGGGCATTTATCTTTCCAGGAATATGAAGAGAAACACATTAAGTAAGACTTGGATGTCAAATTCCTAAGCATGAGCAGTATTCCCAGAAACATTTTTGTTTAATTTTTCCCTCTTTGGCACAACATGTTTGAAACATAAGTAAAATGTGAATACATTTGCAAATGTTTTTAAAACTGTGAATATCTTGCTTGATATCAAAATCATATAAAAATTACCTTCTTTTATCTATCCATAAGGAGAATAACACATGAAAAATTATAACACAAAATTAATTTATTTTCATAATTACAAATTTAAAATGTTAACAAAATTTTAGAACCCCTCTCATTTCTGGTGAATTTTTCCACATAGAACATGAAATTCATGCACTAAATGGGGGGCGGTTTTACTCATCATCATTTCACAATAATATTAATAGCAAAAAATGAACCCCTGAAACCATGCTCTATTACAGAAATAGAGAGCCAGAGAGCAGGTGATTTTAGGACACAGAGAAGAAACAAAGCAAACTATGAGACTTCAGGAAGCTTGCAACTAGGTTTGAAACATTACACATTAAATATGTGAAATTTATAAACCACGATTCCCAGGTAAGCTAGTATAGAATAATAGCAAGTCTGAAATGGGAATTGAAAATACCTCATATGAAAAGAAATATACTGAATGCAAACTGTGTATAACGGGCTTCATTTATAGACCTATGCACACTCTCCGGCAAGGGCAGTGTCAAGCCATCACTACAGACATCTGAAGTGGATATGTGTACTTCTGCTTCAAGAAGGAATTTAGCCAAAGAATCACTTTTTGGGAATCTGCAGCAATAGAAAGTCTCTCTTGTCTTATCTAGCCATGTGCCCACAGCACAGTGGGGGGCCTATTTGGAGTCACATCCCTATTTTCCAGTTTGAATTCTAAGGTCAGCAGTACAATGAAGGCCACTCATCAAGCCATACTTCAGATAATGGTGTCACAGCACGAGTTTAGTGCAACAAAGGCAGGCTCTCATGGATAAACGAATATCAGTCTGTCTTTGAGAGCTATGGGGCCTTTCTCAGTTCTCTCCAAGGATAGGGTCCTGGAAACTCAATGGCCATCAAATCTACCTTAAGTCAGATACTTCTGGATTCTTTTCTTGTGAATTCTAAGAATTAAATTTATGGACCACAGAGGAAAAGTTTTAGAAAGAAGTATTTTATTACAGGGATCTGAGGTGAGTGAATGAAGGCAGGGGACCCAAGAGTAGAAACCATTGAGTCTCACCGTCCTGGAGGTAATAAGGCTTTGTTGGATGGAAGAAGAGGAGAGGGGAGGTGAGCTGATCAGTACAGTTCCCACCCCAGTTATCCAGGCCCCTCAGAACCTGGTAGCTTCAGACATACAGGCGCACTTCCTCAGTCCTCTTTTTTAAAAAAAAAATATTTATTTTACAAATATATTTGTACAAATGTATTGTCTGCACATGTATAAATGCACATGTGATACGCAATGCCTGCAGAGGTCAGAAGAAGCCATCATTATCTCCTAGAACTGGAGTTACAGATGCTGGGACCAGAGCCTGGGTCCTCTGCCAAAACAGCCAGTGCCCTTAACCACTGAGACATCTCTCCAGCCCTCATAAGATACTCCTTTAATAAAAGAGATAAAGGGCTAAAAGGGCTGGAGAGATGGCCTAGCGGTTAAGAGAGCCGACCACTCTTACAGAGGACCCAGGTTCGATCCCCAGCACCCACATGGCGGCCGAGAACCGTCTGAGACTCCAATTCCAGGAGAACTCCAGTTCCAGGGGAATCTGACGCCCTCTTCTGACCTCCGCGGCACTGCACGGCACGGGTGCACAGACCTGCATGCAGACAGTGCATTGATACACATATAGAAATAAATAAAATTAAAAAAAAATAAAATAAAAGAGATAAAGAAAACATCAGACCCACTTTTTGGCATCCAAAGCCTCTGGCTTCGATAGAACTAGACACATTTTCTGCTTAGGTAGTTCGGCTTCTTTGGCATTATGTAAGGACAGTGTCCTGGCAGGTCCAAAGCCATTTTCTGGATCTTAGTCAACAAAGATGCTGTTCACTTCTGACATCTTTTCATCCTAAGCTGCAGAGGGAACTTCTACCTCCTGTTCTTATTTTGGGCATGCTCACAATAACTATGTCTCCATATCTGAGCAACATAAAATTGGAAGTAACAGATCTGAGTAAACCAGCACAAATTCTAAAAGAACCTTCTTGGAAGCACAGCTGTGCCATTCATCTCAGGTCTTCACTGTCTTGCACAAAGCCTAAAAATGTTAAGTAGTCAGAATGACTTGCCAAATGAAAGAGAAGGGAAAATACCATTCATACCCATTGTAAGTCGCTAATAAATGATGAAAGATAATAGGAAACGTGATTATGAAACAGTTTCAGCTTCCTCCTGCTGAAACTTTCAATAAAATATTAACCAAGTGTTAATATTGTAGAACTCAAAAAATGTCTCCAGCTGATCATTTATACATAGATGGCTCTAGTCGACTCAGTTCAGATTACTGTGTCAAATAAAAATGTCTTTCATCTTCAGATCCTCTCAACCCTTGAAAAGCCCTTTCACATATTCTGTTACTCCACCCAAATGCTACCTTCTTCAATGACGCTTCCCTGGTTTTAAGTAATGCCAGTAATATGCCAGTGATATAGAAATACCATTGACATTGTGTGATAAACATTCACCAGACATAAAACACACAACATAATGCAGATGGGCTAAATTAACAATTTAGAGGTGTCTCTTTTATGTAGATTTCAAAGTTGTTCTTAATATTATGTTTTCTGCTTCAGTAGCAAATATGATGATACCAGTCTAGAATCTAATTCCTTCCCCTCACAGAAATATTCTTTAAGATACAACCAGGGAATCAAATACTCCAATAATCGCATTTACTAGTCCTCTCCTTCCTCCTCCTCCTCCTCCTCCTCCTCCTCCTCCTCCTCCTCCTCTTCCTCTTCTCCTCCTTTTTCTTCCTCTTCTTTCTCCTCCATTTCCTCTTCCACTTCAACTTCAGCTTCTTAGACTTCCTGCTCATTCTAAATTTCAGTTTAGTGAGGTTCTAGCCCATATGCTTCTATAATACCATGAGCACATTTCTTCACTGAGTAAACTGTAGTTAGTGGTCTGTAAAGTAGTGTCTCCCAGTGCTCAAGAAGCCTTGAGGAACAGGAAGGCAGCACTGTGAATCTAGCATTTTGCTAGGCATCCATGTCACGGTGCTCACTAAGCATTTTATGAGTGGATCTATTTATATTTATGTGTGATCTACAGGAGTATGAGCTCTCTGAAGTCAAGAAACTCCCAATATGTTTAATATCCAGCAAGAATTTTTAAAATGCCTTACCAGAAAATTAATGAATCATGCAACTTTTAGGCCAACAGTAATCATAGATATATTCAATCCAACTTGTCTCTTTTACAAATGAGGTCTGATGACCAAGCTAATTAAGTTCCAAATACTTATTCATGAGTTTTTAGATTTGAGAGTTCATTCTAGGATACTGTGACTTAAAAAAAAATCATTAAATGAATTAGCCTAGAAAACCAAGACAATACACAGTTGTCTTGTCACTATAAATTCATATTTAGGAGTGACACCCTTTTACATGGAAATTTAACAAAATAAAATATTTACTGCATAAAGGGCTGATGGTCATAGGGAATATATTAAAATTGAGGCAGTTGCATATAATGCTTAAAATACTATAATCAGTAATGCTTTAAATCCTAGTAGGTTTTTGTTTATTCAGCAAAATCTATCACATTCAAGGGCTCTGTGTACTATAGGCATGCTACATTATGGTTAAGGAAATCTTTGGGAGCATCTGGGTCCTGCAATCTGAAGGATATTAATCAAAGATCAAGGACTGTCAATGATTCCTTCTCTCTTCCCTCTCTGTGTGACAGCAACATGCACAGTTAACATGTATTAACAGCAAAGAACCTCTATTTCCCTGGGACCTTACGTACTTATCATTCCTAAATCACCTAGGAAGAAACTTGTGGTTAACACTACTGGAGACAACAGGCAAGAAGCAGATTTTGAACCAAGTAGTTTTAAATGTATAATTGTTAACTTTTGATAAACACAAACAAGAGAACTCATTGGATTGAATTGATTCTGAGCTTGTGTAAGAACAAAAAGTGGTCACTGCTACATGACAACAGGAGAATAAATTTTTTGTTTATATCACTATTAATCTAGATTAATTTTTACTTGTTCACAATCACTAATTTTAATAACTTTCGTATCAAAAGCCAAACGTAAACTTCTAGCTTAAATCTGAGTTTCCCCCTTTTTCCTTTTGAGACTCACAAGAGACTTATTTTCTGTGGAATAAAAAAATCCTAACACCTTATGAAATCTCTGTAAATGTTAAATAAACTCTAGGTGGAATTTAATTATGTTAATATTCCATTCCTGTCCAATGAACTTCTTCAAGTCTGGCACTTTCCATGTAGGTGAATATGGGCCAGGATCATCCACATGACTACATATGACTACATATGACTATTTTCCTACCCTAGCTTCAAACAAGTCTGAGCCTATACAGAACTGTTGAGTTTGTTGTCAGGGTTTTACCTTTTGTACCAGAAAATCTTGTTCCTAATTTTGGAGTCTTCCACTCCTGCAAAGAATCACCTGTTTGGGGAGAGTTCTTCTTAGCCCACACAGGTGAATCCTTGCAGGTATCCTCAGGGATATGAAAATAAGCAAAACAGAATATTTAGAGGACCTGGGAGCTGACAGCTCTTCCAGTGTAGATGTGACCTGTTTAAGCCTTCACTTTTCCAGCAGGGCTATGGAGAAGGACAGGCATTAACAACATTTGCAGAAGGAAACTCATAGTACCCCTCAAATTATATTAGGCAAGCAGGCAGACCCCCCCCACCACATACTTAAAATTATAACATGGAATAATTAAAATTAAAATGCCTGTAGTTCTCTATGACAGAAAAGTGGAGGGGGTGACTTTTTCAAAGTCCCTGCTAGAAAAGCTCTCATTCTCTTTAACAAACAATGTCTTTGAGAAAACCTCTCACAAATACTAAAGAAAATCCAAGCCTTCCAATTATCACATATCTCCTGCCCCTCCACAGTTGATGTGTCTATAAACCTTCTTAGTCTGGTAGTGATTTCTTTTCAAAAGACGAGAATTAAAAGGACTCACACCTTGCAATTTGGCTAGCTCATTCTTTTTTTTTTTTTTTTTTTTCTTATCTAAATGCAGCAGCCATAAAATATACTTAAGAAAATAGTCTTTAACTCGCCTCATTTACAAAGGTTCCACAAAAAGAAATCGTAAGGGTTCTCTATCAAAGAAAAATGTGCTTTTTGTTTTCATTTAAGGAAGATATTAATTTGCAAAATTATTTACTAACTAAATGTATTTAGTGTTATCACTTGAGCTATAAACTCAGCATGAAAATAAGCAAAACAATATTTAGATATTTTCTAACATACGAAGGAAGCTCCTGATTTGAGAAACAGCAAGAGAGAGAACATCTGTCTACCTATTTTATCATTTTTACAAATATGTCTATAATATGTTTCCCAGAGGGGATAGCACCAAGCAATTTACTTGTTTGCTTTTCCTAATTCACCCAACCTTCCATTCCCAAATTGCTAATTTCCTTCCTAGTTATATCTTGGGATGGATCAGCTTCATGAACCAAAGGTGGGCTATCCCCAGGGCTTTGACTGTACTTGCTTGCTTGCTACACCAGTCTTCTCCACTGTGCAAAACCCAGCAGCTATAAACAGAAGACAGCTTTGCCTTTTGCTTTGCATCATCACACCAATCCAGAGTTTTATTTATTTTTATTAGGGTATATTATTATTGACATTGGAATGCTTTTATTACACTATTTGGTTTAAATATGTGTACTTTGATACTATTGACCCATATTCTCTCCCTCTTGCCCTCCAAAAGTCTGCTTCCTCTTCCCCATCACCCCCTATCTCATTTCAGTATGTTTTGTTTATAATATCTTAAACACTCCCATATCCTTTTATAATTGCTCCCTGCTTGTTATCATAATTTAGAGTAATTTTCTCATGATATAACATAAAATGCAATCTTATGATTAAAATTTGTAATTTTAAAATGCTTCAGTGATAACTAATGACATGTAATCCTAAACATTCTGTTTTAATATCAAAATCCTGTTAAAAAAATATAATCCAGACAATGCATGCCTAGCATTCAGGAGGCCCGAGGTTCAATGGTTAACAATTCAAAACGTGCAAATATACAAAAACAACCCCAAAAGCAGGTACAAAAGAGAATAAAACTGACAGAGGACAAGAAGGCAAGACTCAACCATTACAACTACTTAGGATGGCAGCGTACAAGTCCTTAGGGTATTCTGAAGCCTCAGCCAGCACAAATCTTGCAATCCTTTAAAACAAAAGAAATAGCACAAACAAAGCCAGGGTTTTCAGCAAGTGCCTCTGCTGAGCCCTGGAAACTCTTTCAGTGCACAGAGCTGCCAGTATGGGGTCGGCTACTCAGGAGAAGGACTCCAGCCCTCACCGCTTCTCCTACTCTCCTCGGTCAGAACTCCCTTATGCTTCTTCTGTTTTGTGGTCATTTTGTTGAATAGTTTACATACTGGGCTTCTATTTTTTTGTTTGTTTGTTTGTTTGTTTTGTTTTAGTATAGGTGGTTTTCTAATTTAGTAAAATATACTATTTTACAATTTCCTGCACCACTCATAAAGAATAATTTATATCCCATAATATACACATATGTGTCTTTTCCCCCTTGGTAACCCAAAATAAATACTATGCAGTTACAACTGTGTTTGGACTGACCTGTCCTTTGAGGTCCAATGTGAACTTTTCAAAACGTTTTGCATTATGGTACATTTTAGTTTTGAATTTTCAAAGTGGAGATATTTGTTTGGGGCTGGAGACATGGCTCAGCGCTTAAGAACTGATCTTTCAGGGAACACAGGTTTGGTTTCCAGAATCCAGGTGGTAGCTAACAACCATCCATAACTCCAGTTCCATGGGATCCAACACCCTCTTCTATCCTCCATGGGAACTGCATGGCACAGTGCATTTATACACATGCAGGCAATACACTCATACACATAAAAAATAAAATAAAATATACATATATATTTAAATGGACATGTTTGACCTATATCAGAATATAACCTGTTGGGGGGCTTAAATTTTTTTAATATTTTATTTTTTTTATTTTAAGAACGGTTGGTTGTTAGCTGACCTGTGGGTGCTGGGAATTGAACCCAGATCCTGTGAAAAAGCAGCCAGTACTCTTAACCTCTCCAGTCCCAGTTTTTGTTTTGTTTTGCCTTTTTTTTCTTTTTTTTTAAGATGGGGTCTTACTATGTAGCCCTGGCTAGCCTGAAACTTGCTATGTGGACCAGGCTGGACTCAAGTTCACAGATCCAGTGTGCTGGGAATAAAGGTGTTTGCTACCACCTCCCAGATGAATAGGAACATTGTGAAGAGGCTCTACAAGTATTCCTAGGATGCTTTCTATCTCACTGCATTCTAGCCTGTGGTTGTGAGTGAAGCTTATGTGCACAGATTGCGGAGCAGAAACCTAGAGGCTTCCACTTGGGCTTCAAATGCTATGCTCAGTATCACACGCCACTGTGTAACTTCCAGAACAACCTCAGCCTTAACTATTTAATATATAGAGGAGGGCAGTAAAGAAGCCTGGGGGTGAGAAAAGTAAGAAAGCAAGGGAGGAGGAAGTACATAACACTAAATTGTGTCCATGAGCAAATAGGGGAAAAGGGGGAGAGAATGGATGCTGAATAACTAACAGACACAGCCAGAGGGACATGGTCTGCTTTCAGGCCAGAGTTCCTAATTTTGAGTAAAGATCATATCTGTAAATACAGTAAGACAAACCTAGAAACTTTAAATGGTAACCTGCTAATCAGAAACCCAATAACAATTCCACATGGAACCACAAAGTGTGAGACTGTGAAAACAGAACCATCCAGTCCAAAACACAATTATCAATAATGAGACACATTAAATAGTATGTAGAAATGTGACTGGTTAAAAATGGGACCATGTGCTGCAAGTCACAGTCTGGTCTGCACACTCTCTCTAGATACCATAATTCTCACAAGAGAAGGTAGGCATGTTAAGTGAACATTCCAAATATATTATTAACTGATGTCCATTATTTTAGAAACAAGGTCTCATTCCATAGCCCAAGCTGGCTAGAAATTCCTATGTAGTCCAGGCTGACAAGTAACTCACAATTTAGCTCAGGCTGCACATGGATCCAGGGTGATCCTCTTGCCCAGAACTGGAGAGTGCTGGAGTTACAGGCCCGAGGCAGCAAATACTGTTAATTTTGAAACAATAACAGTTTTTTGGCTTAATTACAAAACACCCCACAGGGAAAGTATAACCTTTATCTTTTTGCCTTTCAAACTCATCAAAAACATGATGCCTGACCCATTTCCTCTCAGCACCAATTCTCTGGAGATCTGCTGTCATCTCAGACACAACAGAAAACTGTCAGGAAGAAAACAATAACAACAAAATCCCCTTTTCTTTTTTTTTATTGAATTTCTGCGAATTTTGTACAACCCATTTTGACCACATTTAGATCCCTAGATGCCCTACCCTATCTGAATCCCTCTCACAGACCCCCCACTGGATTTTGTGTACTCTGTCGTATATATTAAGGCCTCTCAAGTATCTAGTTTGTGTCCCCAAATGTCCTTCGGTTGTGTCTCTCCAATGGAGCCTGGTTAACCTATGTAGCATCACACCCTTAAAGAAAACCAATTCTCCATCTCCTACCAGTTATAGATCAGCTTTTTGGCTGACGTTTTCATGGAAAATAATCATGATTGAATGAATAAACATTTTAAGGCAACCTCTGTTTGTTGTTAGGGTTGTTTTGTTTTGCTTTGAGATAGGATTTCCATGTAGCCCCAACTGTCCTGGAACTTGTCTGTAGTCCAAGCTGGCCTTGATCTCACAGAGATCCACATACCTCTGCGTCCTGAGTGCTGAAATTAAAGGCATGACCCACCACTCCAGGGCCCTTGTACAGACTTTTGTAGGCATTGAATGACTGTTTCTATTGCAGAGTTCTATTTCATTAGAGTCTTAGCAACTGATATCTATGTTAAGAACACATAACTTGGGGCTGGAGGGATGACTCAGTAGTAGTTAAGAACACTGACTCTTCTTGCAGAGGATCTGGGTTTATTCTCAGCACCCACATGGTAGAAAACAACCATCTATAACTCCAGTTCCAGGGGATACAACACCCCCTTCTGACCTTGGTAGGTACTGCATGATGTGGGTGCATTAAAATGCAGGCAATACACCTATACACACAAAATAATCAATAAATATTTAAAAAGAACATATAACAAGATTATGCAGCTGTATTATATTAAATAGTGAGAATCTTTATGTGTGAATGGGAATTATTATCAGTATTGGTGATAACTACACTAATACTTATGTGTCAATAACATATTTTCCATAATGCAAACTCTCTGAAAATCAGATATGCTCAAAACCAAATTACAAAGCAAATAAGCTATCATCTATGAAGTACTTTAAATACCTCAAAAGTGGGGGCTGGAGAGATGGCCTAGCGGTTAAGAGCACCGACTGCTCTTGCAGAGGACCCAGGTTTGATCCCCAGCACCCACATGGCAGCTGAAAATCATCTTTAACTACAGTTCCAGGGGAATCCGACACCCTCTTCTGATCTCCATGGCATTGCACCACACGGGTGCACAGACTACATGCAGACTGTACATTCATACACATACGAAAATAAATAAAAATAAATAAAAATAAATACCTCAAAAGCAACAACTTAATAAAGATTAAAGAGTATAATAAGAGTTTCTATTCCTTTTAATAAAAAAGTTTTCAATAGTTAGAAACACAGAGAAACAGTCTTGCTAAAATATGCTGTTACAGTATGGCAACAAATATACTTAAGAAAGGTAGAGTTTTATAATAATAAAAATTGTGCTTTCTTAAGAGTAACTGCCTGTGAGGCACATTCTTAAGTTGACTTTTGTGCTGTGACTATTTGTCAAAACTTGCTTCATCATTTATAGTCTCAGAGTTCTTTTCCTTTTAGCTCAATGTTTTGATGGAATCAATACAAATCTGCTCTTAAAATATCTGTCTCTGACCTGTGTTTGTTTTAAGCTGTATCATTCATAATGGTGATGGATTGGTAATTCTATTCCTCTGTCTGCACAAAACACCACAGTATAAAAAGCGCATATATTTTATGCCCAAGGTCAGAAGAAAATTAATGGATAAAGAGCCTGATAAAATGGAGTTCAAGCTGAATGAGCTGAGTGCGCTCTACAGGGTACAGACCAGGCGGGCAGTATGAAGTCCATTATACTTAAACACTCTGGAAGCGTTCCAGAAGCGAAATTGTTTCCACAGGCTAACACATAAAAGCACTGAGCTGCACGAGGCTGCCGCAGAGTGCCCACAGGTTTGAGCAAAGTGCAGGCAGAGTGCTCCAGCACAAGTTTCCATGCCGTGTCTCATTTATCAGCCTGTACCTTGAGCAATAAGCCTATTTGGTGTTTATCACTAGAGATGAACGAGTTATGCTTTCTTGTCATTAGTAAACTTCTCTTTTGAGCTTTCCTACTAATGCTATCTCTACCATTCACTCTAATTCCATTCAGAGAATATGTAAGACTTTACCATTTCATCAAGAGGCAGTGTTCCCTGACTCCTGACTCAACCTTGATAGCAAACATTCATCCCACCTTCAAGCCATTTCTTCAGTCTCACATATTTATCAGCAGCAAGCACAGCCTAGATTTTTAAAGGAAATAAAAACAAATAATAAAAGCTAGCAAGTGAAAATTCCAAGATTTGGTGACCAGGATGCTTTCCAACCATTCCTCAGAACAGAGCTGGAGCAAAGCATTCTGCAGTCAAACAACTCAAAATCAGTGGATTTCTTCAGAAATCTTGAAGATAGATAATAACTTAGCAAAGATTTACTGTTTATCTTGAACATTTGGTTTTAGATAGGAAACATTAGTGACATTAACTGTAAGTTTTTATTTTCTTTGTTTTAAGGGAAACTTGCAGTAACAATAATCCTTTGTCCCTATAATGTAGCCTTCAACTCTGTGAAACTGCAAAAGTCTTTCTGGAAGCTTTGGAAATTGTCTTTTATCTGCGAGGGCACACTCTGATAGCAATCAGTCAACCTGAAGCCAAATCATCCAGTCCGTCAGGAGAGGGAAGTTTTAAGGAGAGTTTTGGTCATGGTATTTTTCAGGCTGATTACATGGCAAAGGGAAGAATAAAACTATGAAATAACTAAGTTTGTGGACCTAAAATAAAAGTATATAGTGATGATAAAGAAATTAAAAACAGAATGAGTCAATTCCAAGCTTGACACTTCAGTGTAAAGCTCTGTTCAACATATGGATCTAATGTAGTTTGGAGTGTCAGTAGAAGTAGATTGAACTCTTGAGTTGGCCACAATTAGGTGTGGTTTTGACCAAAACCTTAACCTTTGTGATTCAGTCTCTATATTTTTAAATTAAGGGTCATGAGAAAGTCAATAAGGGGCCATCCATCTAGCAAAATTTAATGATAAAACCTCCCCCAAATGTTCTATGTCATTGTCTCAATATAAAATGTTCAAGGTTTGCATTTTAACAGCACTGCAAAGACAAGCCTTTCTGCCCTGAATCCATAGGCAGCTATGCTCATAAAAGGACTTCAGGGAAACTGTTCATTTAGAGAAAAAGCCAATTAGGAGGAATTTGTAAGGACTATAAAAATATTTTTAAATGGTAATGGAAGGCAGAAAAGAAGGGTAATAATAGTCAAGAGCTGAAAGAAAGAAATTAATACCAGACACCAAAAAACATACTGTGTGGCAATAGGCCCCAAAGGAAGTTTTCACAGAAGTACTTGAGTCATCTCATTAGTGTTGGTAATAGAAATAGATAACACCTGAGCAGCAGGACATCTACCCAAGACCTTTTTAAGTGCCCTGAGTCACTTCCTGGGTTGAAAATATAAATAACAATATATAACATCTGCAAGACCCACATTTTTATCTTCTGAATATTATTTTTATGTTTACATATATGTTTAAATTTCATAGTTATGAAGTACAGTATTTTGCCAATACTTGCCTTCAGGTTTCTATTTTCACAAAAGAAAAGAATTTCTTAAACATTTTCAAGGTTTCAATATTATATATATACATATGTAAATATGTCACTATATATTTAATTTGCTTATTCAAGAGCTAAGCTAAGAACTAAGCAGTGTAGAAATCCCTCAGAAAATGGCACTATTTAGACAATATAAAAGGGGAGCTGTGATTCATAAACTCAGGAGGCTGAGCTTGTCTCCCCATACTCTGACCCATTTCAGGTCCCAGGCAGTCACCTAAGTCTGGGTACATGAACTCAGATGGGTAAATCTGTCCTTAGTAAAGACAGCAGAACAAAATGAACAACCTTCCTCAATTATTCATCTTAATCTGAAACTTGACTTTTGCATTTTCTCTGTTTGCAGCATGGATATGATAAAATTTATTTTTCTTCCTCTCCTAAAATTGTTCACTCCCAATACATAAGTGAAAAGTATTAGCAGAATATTTATGGAACACAGTTGCCATGAATATTTTATAACTTTTGTTCAAAATTATGATTAAAACATGAATGAGGGTATTATTTACATTTTTCTTACATCTCAATTCTAGTAGAACAATTTTAGAAAATTGAAGAAAGAAACAATATCTCTAATCAATATCTTAACTTTTACTTAGGGCCAGGCTTGGTATTCTTTTCAGATGCTGGTCAGAAATGGCAGTTCCAAAGAACACCTCCAGTTCCTCAGGGCAAACCCACCAGTTATGTTCCACTATTGAGTCTACCTCAATATCGGTGCAAACCTAATACCCCTGGATATTGAAAAAAAGCCAATACTACTCATTTTTTAGTCTTTTAGATTGAAACCTGTCTCAATTCACCTCATATGAAGACCGTAAAAACAAATGGTAGTTCCTTAAGGATCATCAGAATCATAATGATTCAATTATTAAAAATGGCAATAAGATACATTGAATACTCTGTAAAATTCTTCAGTCAAAGGCACCATCATATCCCAAGAAATAACACCTGGAGGATTCAATTATTAAATAAAAATTCAATCAAGACATTATTAAATAAGGTTTCAATGATGCCATCATCTACTCTCACAGCTGCTGCTATGATGAACGCCAATATAATTATCTCAACACTAAATTCAGATACGTGACAAAATTCAGAATGTCTTAAAAGTTCGTCTTAACATTTTTAAATAATAACAAGGGGCTGAGGAAATGTCTCAGTGGATTGTGCAAACATCAATACCTGAGTTCAGACCCCTAGCATCCAAGTAATAAGCCAGGCATATCAGTACGTGTCTTACTTACCTCAATGCTTCAAGAGTGGGGGTGAAGATGGCAGGGTGGCTGCTGCTTGGTAGCCATAAGCCTAGCTGAAAAGCAGCAAGCTCCAGGTCCATTGATAGACCATGTCTCAAGGGAGTAGGCAGAGAGATATATACAGGAGGAAACACTATGCTCTCCTCTAGGCTACACAACAGTGACTGCATGCACACACACACACACACACACACACACACACACGCACACACACACCAAAAGAACAACTAATTAAACATGAAAAGACATTAAATAATGAATGTCCATTACACATTATCATCTCAGCTTGGAAATAATTTCTGATCTCAAACTAAAAGGACAAAGTTTTTTAAAAAAACAATCTTATATGTCATATTTATCAAGGATATTATATTTTTTCCCCTGAAGATAACTCAGACCCAAAATATTCAAGAGAGAGCATAAAAAATTATACAGGGTCCTTCTACAATACTCTTGGAGAATTCATTCTAGGAATCACTTCAGTCACCAAGTGTCCCCTGCATAAAATAACATGAGCACTACCTATTCATCCTCTCATATGCTAGACAATTTCTCCGGATTACCTACAATACCTGACAGAACATTGTTGCTAAGTAAACAGGTGTTTTATTGTATTGTTTAGGAATGATAAGTCTCCAATCAGTGTAAATGGACTCTTTTATTTCCAAAAGTATTTTCCATGTGAATACTCGCAACAGGACTTGTCTGACCGAAGCGTTCATAACCAAGACACAAGTTTGGAAATACTGTAATATTTTCTCTTCATTTGTAAATCCCTCTCCCCAAATTTTCATAAAAGGCAGCAATGTAATTTCATAGACATAAAGACTTTTTACCCAAAGAACATTTCTGTTCAGAATTCTCAACAGCCATATCTATATATGTTGCTGAACCATTATATACATATATAAATATCTATATTGCAAAAACTGTTAAAAGTATATCAACTAAAATTCAGTATGTATCTTCCATGTAATAAACAGCATGCGATTTCCTCACAAGGTTGAACTCCAGGTTCAGCTCAGCTAAATGGGAATGCACTGCTTCAAATTCAGCAACAAAATGACTTGGATCAGTTTACATTTACAAATGGGATAGGTCTGCGAGCCTTTAAATCCCCATGTGCTATAATGGATGGTATTTAATATGCATGTAACTCCAAATAGGATCCTGTTTATAGAAATTGTTTATCTATCCTTACAATACCAAATCCCGAAGTGCTAACAGATTTTTCTTTCCTCTTTAATATTAATGTGCGCCCTTTCAAACAATTGTTGGCGTACAATACCTGCAGCAACTCCCAATTCTATCATATTTATAAAAAGTCAATATCTATAATAACGATAAACACACGATATTGAGTTTTTTTATAGTGCCATTTCCAACTCACTGAAAAAATTCTGCATATGAAGCAGACTTCCAAGACAGAATCAAAGAGTCTTACTGATATTTGAGAGAAGAAATGGCGGCTGCTTTATAGTCATGATTTGCATTTTTACGGATTATCCATCTAGTTTATGCCTTTTCCAATGTGCTCCAAACTTTCAGATTTTGTTTGTATTTTAAAGTCAAAGGAACCAAAATCTCTACGGGTTGAGACCATAATAATTAAGTAGAGTTATGTGTCCTTCTATATTTGAATACCTATCTGCACTCATATAACTATGTATTTTTGTATGACATACGTACAGAAAGGTTAATAAAGCAATAAACACTCTATATTTTCAGTCCCATCTCTCTTTCCTGTGATTATCTATTTGAATACTTCACAGAGCAAAACTCAACAAACCCAGAATTTATTTTCACCTCCATCAAACTTCCATAGCTTTATGGAATTTTGGGCAGGCCCAATCTCTGCATGCCATGTCCATCAAACCGGTAGGTTATACCAGGAGACAGGGTTGGGCATTCTATCCCTTACTGGCAAATCCAGTTGTTGGTAAGGCTACTCTTTAAGTTGCTGTTAGTCTACATTGATAGTAGAGCAGGTTAGAGTTTCGTAACTTAGGTTGAACTGCAGGTTGAATTCTCTATTAAATTCTCTGTTAAACATTCTAGAACCGCACATCACCACTAATCTCTTCCTGGTTTAAAGACTTTTGATTCAAAGTCATTCAAATTTTGTAGCTACTTTTTCCCCTGCCTTTCCCCATCACAGCACTGACTACAGAATCTGGGTTATAGAAGCCTTCTGCAAGTATACTATGTCATGAGTATTTCTCATTTTTATGCCTAGAAAAGTTTTAACTCCTTCCTTGAAGAATCCCTGGTCATCCTTTACATTTAAGCCCAAATGCTATCTCTATTTAAAACCTCCTTTATCTTCACATTCTGCCCAGTCTAAAGGTAAAATATAGTCACTTTATTCTGTATATTCAACTGCAAGAATTTTAAAAGGTTATAAGAGAGGCATCCTGAGCATCACAATAGGGTGTTATTAAAATACAAACTTTAAAGCCAGGTGTGGTGGTGCACACCTTTAATCCTAAAACTTGGGAGGCAGAGGCAAGCAGATCTTTATGAGTTCAAGTCCAGCCTGGTCTACAGACAGAATTCCAGGACAGCTGGGGCTACAGTGAGACCATGTCTCGAAAAGACAAAAAGATAAAATAAAATAACAAAATAAAATACAAACTTTAATTCCAGGGACATTAGAAAACTGATAAATAGCAATGAGGGAGTGATATAATGCAGCCATATAAAGAAGAAAGAAGATGGAAAGTGTTAAATGGAGTAGGGAATGGGAGAGTAGGGAAGAGAAGGTAATAGGGGAAAGGATAAGTAACACCAAAGACCTTTTGAAAAACCCATATGAAAACCTACCATTGTAGAAGCTTCTTGATGTATGCACATATACATTATAAAAGGAAATTGAAAGGTGTTGCGTTATCACAGGGGAACATTGCCCCTACAATGTACAATAGGCTAGCAAAGTAAAAGTCTGACACGAAAATGGACTCCCATTTTTGAAGCTATTGACCAGAGGTCCCATAGACCCTTAAACACTACTGACCATTTTTCTACTCTTAGCTACCCATCCACCAGAACTTGATAGTAAAACCTTACAGCTGAAGACACTACATGTACACGTGTGTATGTCTATGTGTGTGTGTGTGTGTGTGTGTGTGTGTGTGTGTGCACTGTAAAACAAATGAGGTAAAACCAAGCTGGTGTTGATATTTCAAAGCTTCCTCTCTACTGGCTGCCTTTCATAGTTGTGGAAGATGCCATGCAAGATACTGGAAAAGAAAATTTATTATCGACCTTACTCAGCTATGAATCCTACAACCTACAATAAAGGTTACCAGACACGGTATGCACACAAGTGCAATACTGGGATGAATATTATGGGAATAAACAATCGCTTTCTAATTGGATTTGAGGTCTGCTTCATAGGATGGAGCCCATACCTGACATTGATATTAGGCCTAGGAACCTGATTCTAGACAGGTCACAGGGCATAGGGGAGAGTCTAATACTAGTTTTCTACTCAATAATTATAGCAGTAAATAAATTCCTAATGATTTAATGTTATAATGTATGTCTCAACTCTCACCAGAGAAACTTCCTTATGAACAAGATAGTAATTAAAATAGAAACCCACTACTGGCCAACATGCAGAGATCAAGGTGCTGAAGACTGCTTGTCCCTGAATCCCTGACACCTATATCAAACTTCTGCACTCAAGGCTCAGGATTGTTGCAGAAGAGGTGGTGGAAATTTTCGAAGAGACAGAGATGGTGGATGACCACAGGGAAATAGAGTTTTCCAAGCAGCTGGTCAGTTCTTCATATGGACTTACAGCAATGGAAACAGCACGGGCAGTTCCTGCTGAAGGTCAAACCAAAGTCTAAGGACAGACATGGGGAAGTAATTAAGAAATCCCCACCCGACCTGAGGAGCTATCTGCTACCAATGGATAAGGGAGGGGAAGAGTCAGCCTCAGGATATGACTCCTGCTTGTTAAGTTAGCCAGGCACTAATGGATGAATGCACACACAAAGACATTCGGGAACACAAACTAGACTCTACAGGCCTTAGTACAAATATAATAGGCTACAATAAATTGAACAAGTAGCAGTATCAGAAGGTGCAGATAGGGGAAGAAATCAAAATACCATCAAAGTATATTGTATGAAAATCACAAAAAGTTGGGGCTGGAGAGATGGTTCAGCAGTTAAGAGCACCAGTTTCTCTGACAGAGGACTAGGGTTCAGTTTGCAGCACCCACATTACAACTAACAACCTTCTGTAACTCCAGTTCCTGGGTATCCAAGGCCCTCTTCTGATCTCTGTGGACATTGCATGACACAGGTACAACTTACATACAACCCCCAAAATTTAAAAAAAAATTAAAAATTTAAAAAAGCAGTACAAATTTTTGATCCCAGGCCAGACCAATTAAGTCAAACTGTAAGGGAAGGATTCAGTTGTCAGCAGGTCAGAAAGTCTTCTAGGCAATTCTAATGAATATGCAGCCCTGAGAATCCCTGTTCTTCTGAAATCATATGTTTCCATATAAGTCTCTACATGAAATCAAAATTCCATGATGGTTTTCATCTTGCTTCTTTTTCTCTGGCTTTGCTGAATATATAAGCAAGCAATTGTGGGTGTGAGTCATATTTCACCCACATCTTCCAGTGCATCCTATAGTGTGCAGATGGCTCAGTGGGAAAAAATGCTTGCTAGGCAAGCATGAGGACCAGCGTTTGGACTCTCAGCATCAGTAGAGAAAGCAGGACATGTATCGCTGCCACTTGTAATCCCCATCCTGAGAAGGCAGAGATAAGGGAAGCCCAGAGCAAGATGGCCAAATCAACCAGCCAACTGGTGAGGTGTAAATTGTGTGATGGAGGAAGACACCCAAAGTCAGCTTCTGGGTTCTATACCCTTACACACACATATGCCCACAAATGCATACACATCACACACATACAAAAGCAAAAGAACATACCAACTTGTACAAAAAAATACCCATGTTACTCTGTTAAACACTAAAACAGACAGCAGGGAAAACATAGGAGTTAACTTTCTAAATTACAATTCTTTCATCTGTCATTAATATAAAATTATCAACACATATCAGAGTCAGCTTATAAATGTTTTGCAAGGTCTTTATGGCAAAAATAACACATTTTTATTTGTGTTTGTCCAGAATTGACAGAATTTTTAGAAACTGTACAACAAATTCTTGTGGAAGAAAGATGAAAGCCAGTAACTCCCATGGAACTACAGACACTTAAGTCACTTTTCATTTTTTGTTATTTAGATGATGGATTTCAGTCTTTGAAAATGGATTAATTTAAGGATCACATAATTATAGGACACAATGATTACTGGCCTTTTTAATTTTGTTGCCTGGTAGAATTTATTTCATAGGTTGATTTTACTCGACAAATTAGCAATAAAATGGTTTCCATCAGTTAGTTCACTTTAAAAACAACCAGTTTAGGGCTTTTTAAAAGGGTGTTAAAATGACCCTTCCATTTTCAATTTTAAACAGTTTTTAAACTGTAGGCTTTTCATACTTTAAGAAGTCATAAAAGAGATCATACACTTATGTTATTGGCCTTAGGAAAACAAGACAAAATATACTAGAAGAAAAATCTTAGCAACACAGAGTAATTTTCAACTTTTTTATCCTTTGATCATAATAGATGTAGAGAATCTAATGCTCTGCAGAGACAGTTCTCTGTTACCATGGAATTTTATGTATTTAACAAAGAAATATGAACTAGAATCTATCATGTAATGATATGTGTTGTCATAATATGTAACACTAGAAGAAAAATGACTCAAGTTCTTTTCAGATTTGCAACTGTACAGCTTAGTATCTCATGTTTCAAATCTCAGAGTGAACTGAATGAAAAATTGGTAGATGGTTGATTAATAAACCATGTAAAGAAATAAGTGGACTGAATATACTACAATGGCAAACCATAAGATGGTGGCGGCAGAACATTTCCTTGTGAAATGTGAGAGATTTGCCTAGAGATTTTAACCCATTGTCGACTTTGTCTTTTCCATGGCTTGTCCCTTATAACATGCAAGATTCTTTACATTTTGGATCTACTTATCCTTTCTTAGGCTTGACATACGATGCACTCAAAAATTTAAACAAAAGGCACAATAAACTTATATGTTTAGACTTTTGAACCTGGAAATTGATTAAATATATTTTCCTTATTAGTTATAGAAGCCTTTGTATAGCCTAACTCTAGTTGTTCATTCATTCTGCATTCACTCATTCATACTGGCATGTATTGATCATCTGTTCACTTCAAGGATCTTAATAAGCCTTAGGCAATGAACGGACAAGAAATCCACTCTGTTGCAAAAGAGCACACATTCTACAGGAACAAAAGATACACATGGGGCTGCAAGGTACTCGAATAGAATGTAAGAGATTTTTATAAATTATTATGAGATCAAAGAAAGTTATTCTCCAGATATGCTGAAGGAATTGGGAAAGTTTTCAAAGAGTTAGATTGTAGTAAATGAGAAAGATTTATCAGGTAGTAAAAGGAAAGATCAGGAAATTATACAGAAGGGACACCATATGGACACACACATTAGAGGGAAATGCAGGTTGCTTGACAAAACTGAACCGTGTGTACTAATTTTTTAATGTTTTATCATTTTTATTTTATATGTATGAGTGTATTTCCCACATGTATGTAAGTGTACCCATGTCATACAATGCTCAATATGGTCAGAAGAGGGCATTGGATCCCTTGGAACTGGAGTTATGGATGGTTGTAAGCTGCCATGTGGGTGCTAGGAATGGAACACAGGTCCTCTACAAGAGCAGTCCATGCTCTTAACCAGTGACCCATATATCCAGCCCTACCATGTGTATTCATAATGGTAGCTGAATGGCAGTTCAAACTAAATCACCACTACTTTTTCCTATTGACAAAGCTGAACCATCAGTGGTAAGAAACAGAACAGAAATACATCAGGTCTCACTCATGTGCGACAGCCATGAACATCCATCACTGTCTCATTACCAGAGGTTTTTTTTTTTTAGTGACTTCTCAGATGTGCAACAAGAAATTTACTGTAAAGAAGAAATATGTCACTATTAATAACATGTTCAAGTATGAGGATGGAATATCTGAAATTGAACAGATGAATATGAGAATGATTGGATAACTGTAACAGAGTACATGAGAAAAGATTCTCTTTGTCTCCTTTCACAAACATGGGTGTATGTTTATGGGTCATGTTTACATAGATTACTATTATGAGCAGTATATTTGTGTTAGCAATATAATACTAAATATACTATCTTCCTTTTAATAAATGAAAAGAGTAAAAACAATTCAAAACCAGCAGAAGCACTGAAGTTGAAATAAATGAAAAACCAAGATGATTCAAAAGGATATATGTCCCTAAACTCTGAATCAGCAGTATGGAAATATCCTTCAACAAGGCAACACACACACCTGAAGCAATAGTCCTAAAATATGGAGTAATTATAGCAATTAAATTTATCATGTGCAATACTGACCCAAGATATTTTCTTTCTTCTGTTTTAAATGCACACTAAACATGCCACAGTTAGCACTGCATGACATACTTCATATTCTTTCAAGAGAAAATTGCACCTGAATGTAACAATAACACAGTGTATGCTACTTTGAACCATAAAATCAGGAATTCCCTTGACAAGTTAATAATAAAGTTGACTTAAATTCGGATGCCCATTGTATATTTTTCATCTCTATGCTAAGCCATGTCATTCTTTGGGAAACTGCCTAATTATAGAAAACAGCTAACTGGCTATAGAACTTTTGGCAAACAACACAATGGCTATTAACCAGCTGGATAAAAGTAACTTTATTTCTTTCTCTTTGTTGCCAGTCACAAACATATGTGTGTGTTTATGTGTGCATGTTTATGTATATTACTACTATCAGCAGTAAATTTGTATTATTAATAAAATACCAAATACCCAGTACTTTCCAGAAATGGTTGTCAAACATGGTAAGTCATATATGCCTTGATATCCTATTTGAAATTCCTTTGATGAAGAGTAAGAGGCAGATATGTGGCTGGTTAATTGTTAATAGGCAAATTTCAGGAAAGTAAAAATGAGAATTTATGTATATAAGCAAAGCAGAAAGTAGTAACAGAGTATAAATTAATGAAATACAGAAACAAAACAAAAATAGAAAGGACTGCAAAACTATATTCTTGTTTGAACAGAGTAACTAAAACTTAAGCTTCTTTTGAGTCTGATTAAGAAAAAAATGGGGCTGGAGGGATGGCCTAGCGGTTAAGAGTGCCGACCGCTCTTGCAGAGGACCCGGGTTCGATCCCCAGCACCCACATGGCGGCTGAGAACCGTCTGTGACTCCGGTTCCAGGAGAACTCCATTTCCAGGGGAATCCGACACCCTCTTCTGATCTCCGCGGCATCGCACGACACGGGTGCGCAGATTTGCATGCAGACAGTACATTCATACACATAAAAATAAATAAATAAATAAAAATTAAAAAAAAGAAGCTGCTGTCATCTCAATGGATGAGTGACCAACGATCATTAAAAAAAAGAAAAGAAAAAAATGAATAGGCAGAAATGCAGACAATAAATGATTTTAAAATGGACAGAGCTACAGATAACTTAGAGGATGTTTTTAAATATCAGGAGAGAATAAAAGAAAAAGTGTGCTCATAAAACTTTAAAGATTATATTGTGTTATAGTTTTCATTGTACATACCTTTCACTTCCTTGGTTAGATTTATATATATATATATATATATTTAGAATAAATGTATATATATACATATATATCTATATATATACATATATATTTATACATATATATATGTATGTATATATAATGCTCCCTAAAGACTCCACTGAAAATCTCCCATGGGCATAAACATATTCAGCAAAGTGGCAGAATACAAAATTAGTGGACATATATCAGTAACTTTCCTCAACACCAGCAAAACAACATATCAAGAAATTAGGTAAATAACCCAATTCATAGGGAACATTATGTATAGAATCATCTCACCCGCAAATAAGGGTACTTGACGTCGTCCTTTCCTATTTTATCCCATTTTATTTCCTTCTATTACGGTGTTGCTCTAGCTAAGACTTCAAGCACTGTGTTGAACAAGAATGAAAAGAATGGAAATCCTTGTGTTGCTCACAATGTTAGTGAAAATGCTTCAAAATTTTCCTCCATTTAGCATGACCCTGGTTGCTGATTGGTGACAGATCGCCTTTATTACACTGACATATATTCCCCATGTCTCTAGATTCTCCACTACTTTTATCACGAAGACATGTTGGATTTTGTCAGACTTTTTCTGCATCTAATGAGACAATCATGTGGTTTCTGTCCTTGAGTTTATTTATGTGGTACATTATATTGTTGATTCATGTATGTCAAAACATCCCTGCATCTCTGGAATGAACTTGACATGAAAGTGAACAATAATTTTATAAATCATCAAGAAGGAAAAGAAGCTCATGCGTAAGGATGGGAAGAACCATACAGCAGCGTCCACATTTCACATCAGGTGGGAAAGCAGATTCCAACCAAACAGCACTGAGCCAGCTATGGATCCATTCAGAGACACACGAAGATCACAGCCAAAGAGAGAATCAACTTGAGGGCAGTCAAAGGCCAGAATATGTGACAAAGAGAGCTACCTAATATATTTCACATCTTGGATCGTACATACTCTTCTCATATTTGGCACAAAAAGAAATAATTACAAAGAAAGACCAATGTATTTGGCTATACTTATTCAACTGAAAACTAAAAATAGTAAGGCAGAACCAGTCCTAGAAACAGACACTGTTTCTGAATGAAATCAACCGATTCAGAATTGGTAAGTACACTGATCTGCATTGAGAACTAGGGTACAATAGGAAAAGGAAAGAAAAAGACATTAACTGACAATTTATAAAAAAATGAAATACACATCAAAAATAAGAATAAGATGGACTTCATTGGGGCTGGAGAGATGGCCTAGTGGTTAAGAGCACCGACTGCTCTTGCAGAGGACCCGGGTTCGATCCCCAGCACCCACATGGCGGCTGAGAACCATCTTTAACTCCAGTTCCAAGGGAATCCGACACCCTCTTCTGACCTCCGCGGCACTGCGTGACACGGGTGCACAAACATTCATGCAAACAGTACATTCATACACATAAGTAAATAAATAAATAAATAAATAAACAAATAAATAAATATTTTAAAAAAGGATAAGATGGACTTCAGTAGGAGCCAGGGAATAAATGAAACAGTCAAGACACCCTTTTGCACTGGTCAGACTGGAAAAACAAAACCTAAGTGTGTAATTACCAAAATTCAGTAAGTAGAGATAGAAAACAGAAATTTTGCTTATTTCTGGTAAAACTAGAAAATGAAATAACTTATGGAAAATGATAAGACTAAAGTGTTTTACTTTTGTCCAATGTTTTCTCCTATTCAATTTGATAACCTGACTAGGCAAATCTATGAAGAATTCTTATCTTATATGATAAGTAGACATAGGCATGAACATGCTGGCATTAGAACTAATAAAAATTCAAAGTAACCCCTTAAGTTTTGAAAATAAAGAAATTGTGCTGTGCTGGATAGCTTTAGTTGTCAACTTGATACACCTGGGTTGAGGGAGCTTCAGTTGGGGAACTGCCTCCATTGGACTGCCCTGTGGCCATGTCTGTTGGATATTTTCTTGATGGTTGAGTGATGTGGGAGGGTCCAGCCCACTGCAGGCAGCACTATGCTGGGTAGGTTGTTGTGTACTATATATGAAAGGCTGAGCATGAACCAGAGGAGCAAACCAGTAAGCAGTATTCCTCCATGGGCTGGGCTTCCAGCTCCTGCCTCCAGGTTCCTGCCCTAAGATCCTACCTTTTTATGAATGGTGACGCAGGAGATGTGAAGCAAATAAACCCTTTCCTCCCCAAGTTAATATTGGTCACAGTGCTTTGTAAGAGCAAGTAAAAGCAAACTAGAACATGTGCCTTGTAAATTCACTTTAATATTAAAGGAAATAAAAACATTAAAGGTTTAGATGACATGTGCCAATGTAAATTAACATTTTAATATTTATTTTTTATTTATGTGTGTTTACTTATAGGTATGCACAATATGTGAATGCAAGAGGCCAGAAGAAGGTGTCAGAACCCAAGAATTTAAGTTACTTATGGTTGTGAGCTACCTGAAGTGGGTGCTGTGAACTGAAACCATATCCAAAAGCAGCAAATGCCCTTAACCAATGAGCAATCTTTTCATCCCACAAATCAAAAAGAGAAACACACCATAATTTCGCACGAAGAAACCAAGGTCAAGTGTTAAACCATTGATAAAAATATTTGCCAATGTAGTAGAGCTTAATAACATGTCAATCCAAGTTTCATATATTCAATATACTTATTAAGACATACATACACATATAGCTATTAAACATTTTATGATTTTGTCACTGCACACCATAAAGATGGTAAAGTCATTAGTGGTGATATGGTGTGATCACCTTTAATACCAGCACTTGTGAAGCAGAGGCAGTTGAAACTATACATGAGCTCAAGCCAGCATGGTCCACAGAGAGAGTTCTAAGCTAGCCAGTGCCTAGGGAAACTCTCAAAAACAAAACAAAACAAAACACTATGTTAAAGCCAAAGATTCTATGTTGTCCAAACTTATATACGGAGGCCACACTAGACCAAACTTTAACTTCAGGTTGATTGACTACTTACAAACAAGAAAAATTGCAAAGGCATTAGCTAAATATTATGACATCATTGTCATTATTATTTAGAGTTCAGCTTTGATTTCATAAGTTTCTGGTAATTCTGTTTATTTCTAACTGGTCTAGAACACCAGTAGCTGTATGATAATTTCACGGCTTATTTACAGCTACTGGCCACAAAACTTCAAAAGGAGAATGTACTTATTCTGCCTTCATTAAAATAATTGTACAATTTGAAGTTATGTAATGACAAATAACCTGAGCAGAACTAGTAGCACCCATCCATTCTAATATTCCTTACATTTTCACCATCATATAAAATGTAATTCAAAGTTGAATGAGCAGGGGGAGGGTCAAGTTAGATTAAAGAGCTAAAAGTTCTCTCATATTCCAAAAGAAAAATAAAGATATGTTTAGACTTGTAGAACACTGCTCAGCCACCCCAGGAATCTTTGTGGTCTTTACAGCCAAATCAGCAAGAAATCTAAACCATGTGCTGCATGCAAAGATCAGGACCACATTGTAGGGAGGAAAAACTTAATAAAGATCCATAAGTATAAATCGACGCAGAGACAAATAATATTTTATTCAATATGTTTCATTGAATAGATGAGAGCCATAAATCTCCAAAGATGTCCACAGATACTTGAAACAATCAAGTCAATGGAATTAAGCAGTAAATAAATTGCTCTTTGCATCCCAGACAGGGTCAAGAGCCTCCCATAACCTGCCAGTAATTGGGTACTCTTCACAGAACACATGCTGCTCCCCGCTGACAACTTTAGGTAAACCTGATCTTTGACTATGTGCAGTAATTGGCTTTAATTGAAGGATTTTCTTTTACTCTGTGACTTCTACCCATGAGAGTGAAAGCCAGCAAAGCTAGGCTAATTTGCATTCTGAAATTTCATTCTGTGTTTTTATTTTCCTTTGGAGGGTTCTTGTTACAGCAGAGCTTCATTAACTCAATTAGGCACAATCTAGTGGGCCCATACAAATTAGGCTAGCCACAGTATCTTTAGAATGGACAGAAATAAGAAGCCAGCTGTATGTAGTCTTCATATTTTGAAGAATATCTAACCAGATGATATTTCTTAGTGCTACAGTCAGATTACGTTCATGACAGCTACAACAAATCAGAGTGTATTTCTGACGCCTAGTCTCCAAAGCTCCAGGATACATAAAAGAAAGATCTGTGGAAAGCAGAATGGATGGCTTGTTACCACAGAGTTTGCCATGGAATCTGTTTGCTTTTATAAAAGAGGCAAGTATATATTCATGTGTCAATCTAAAACAACTAAGGCTATGCCAAATTCTCTTCCACATATGGTATATTTGAAGGAAGAGAAGACACCAATGAACACCTAGGAGAAATGGTATTTAATCTCATCACAAACACATGGGGGATAAGCAGAGAGGGAGAGAAAGAGTGAGTTTAATGGAAAAAAAATGACATATACTGCCTGACATGTAACCTTAAGCAAGTACCTTTAAAATAGTTTATCTGAGCCGGGCGTGGTGGCACATGCCTTTAATCCTAGCACTTGGGAGGCAGAGGCGGGCGGATCTTTGTGAGTTCAAGGCCAGCCTGGTCTACAGAGTGAGTTCCAGGACAGCTGGGGCTACAGGGAGACCCTGTCTCAAAAAGACCAAAAAAATATTTTTTTATCTGTTATTATTTTATGTGAACAGGTGTACTGCTTGCATATGTGTAAGTGCACCCATGTCATGCAATGCCCAGGGAGATCATAAGGTGTCAGATCCCCTGGTCCTAGTCACCATTGTCACCTTGGTCACTTGTCACAATTTGGGTGCTAGGAATCAAATCTAGGTCCTCTGTGAGGGCAGTCAATGCTCTTAACCAATGAGCTCTCTCTCTGACCCCCAAGTATTGATTTTTAAAAACTCTATTTACAAACTAGTAGAAAAAAAAAGAATTATTGTTCTGCTTAAGCAAAGTGTTCAAGCAATTTGTACCAAGCAAGCTATAACAGGGGTGTGATAAACAATATTATAAAGAGTATAAATTCTATATTGATTTTTATTCCATTATTATAAGCTAACAAATAAGAAACATGATGTACAATAATATATAAGTGTATGACACTAATATTATTCAGGGAGGAAAAAGCTTTCCCAGGATTTAGGTTAAACTGTATGTTACTGTGAGGAACATTTTGCTGTCACCCCACCTTCCAAACTCGATCTCTGAAGAAGCTAATCCTGTACACTTCTGCATTTGGGATGGCTATAATTTTTACCTAATCATGCTGAAAGCCATATCTCATATAACACTATTTAATCCTGTACAAAATAATGAACAATTGAACATAATTGCTGTTATTCTCAGACTTCTCTCCACAAAGTTTTCTCAAAGGAAAAAAAAAATGGAAGAAAGAGAATACAAAATTCCTCCAATCTATTTCTAGTTTTCTAGAAACCTCCAGATAGATATACCAAACAGGTGCATGAGTTTCCACTCTTCAACAGTATGAGCATCCTCTCCCCACTTCGATGCAAACATTTGCTGTCCTTTCTTATTCCTGATAATGGCCACTATGACTCAGATGAGAACTAATATTAAAGTGCTTTTAATCTGCATTTCCAGGAAAGCTAACGATGTTTAGTATGTTTTTAAGTGTCTCTGACCCATTAGAATTGCTGTTTTTCCTGTTTGGTTTCCTAATCCAATTTCTTTCTTTTTTTTTGAGACAGGGTCTCCCTGTAGCCCCACCTGGCCTGGAACTTGCTCTATACACCAGCCTGGCCTTGAACCCACAGAGATCTGCCTGCCTCTGCCTTCCAAGTGCTACAATTAAAGGCTTGCACCACCATGCCAGGCCCTAATCCAATTTCTAATCTGAATGTTTAGATTTTTTAATTCTCTGTATAATCTAGAGAGTAATCCTCTGTCAAAAGAATGGCTGGCACAGATTTTCTCCCATTCCATGGGCTTCCTCTTCACTCAACTGGCAGTTGCCTTTGCTATACAGAAGGTATTTAGTTTTATGAAATCCCATTTGTAAACTGCCGATCTTTCTTATTTCCTGTGCTACTAGGGGAGTCTTATCAGAAAATCCTTACTTGTGCTTGTAAGCTGAAGCCATCCACACTTTTTTCTTTAGCAGTTTCAGGATAGTAAGGGTTATTTTGAGGTCGTTTATCCATTTGAAGTTGAGTTTTGTGCACATTGAAATCCAATTTTCCCAGTACTATTTGCTGAAGAGATTGTCCTTTTGATTGTATATTCTGGGCATGTTTATAAAAAAAAAAATAAATCAAGTAACTGTAGTTATGTGGATTTTATCTGGTTTTTCAATTGTTATCCATTGATTTATGTGTCTTTTGTGTTAGGATCATACTGTTTTTATTACTACAGCTCTGTAGTATAATTTGAAATTAGGTATGGTGGTAATGACTGGAATATTCTTTTATTTTAAGATTACTTTGGCACCCTTAGTTTTCTATACTTTCATATAAACTTGCAGTTTTTCTATACCTGTAAAATTGGAGATGAAATTTTTATTGGGACCACATTAAATCTGTACATCCTTTTTGGCAGGGGGGAAATGATCATTTCCACAAGATTGCCTATCGATGAACATGGGCTATATTTCTACCTTCTAGTGTCTTCCTCAGTTTCTTTTTACAGAGCCTTAAATTTTTTTCACTGTACAGGTCTTTCACTTCTTTAGTTAGGGCTATTCCTGGGCATTTTATTTTTCTTATAGTTATTGTGAATTTATTTTTTTCGGCATTTTTTATTGGTATTCTGCCACTGTGAACATGTTCATTCGCGCTAAGATTTTTTTGGTAGTCTTTAGAGTCTATTATGCATAAAATCATATAATTTTCAAAAGAGGATAGTTTGACTAGTTTTCCTATTTGTACCCCTTTTATTTCCTTCTCTTGTCATGCTGTTCTCATGAAAATGAAGATTTCAAGTACCACACTGAAGAGAAGTAGAGAGGCAGGATCCTGTTGTCTTATTCCTGCTCTTAGAAGGAATGCTTTGAATTTTTCTTCTTTCAGTATAGTGATGGGTAGGATGGTTGGTCATATGACCCCACTATGTCACTCCTGGATATATATCCAAAGGTCTTGGTAATCTTCTATAGAAATACTTGCAGATCCATGGTCATAGCGACTCTATTCAAAATAGCTAGGGAATGGAATCAACATACATGCCTATGAAAATGAATGGATAAGGAATATATAATGGAATGTTATTCAGCTGTAAGGAAAAATGAAATCATGAAATGTGCAGGAAAATGGATAGAATTGGGAAGTATTATAATGAACGAGGTAACTCGGACCCAGAAAGACAAATTCTTCATGTTCTCTCCAATATGGAAGTTCTAGCTTTGTGTGTTTAACTTGGAGCGCAGGACAATCAGAAAAGGGCTTTTGCCAATGAAGTTTTTTAAGGGAGGTGAGATCTTAGAGTATAGATAAAAGGAGAGTAGAGAATGAGAATACTGTTAGAATGTCTTTTCTGGGAGTGCCTTCTATACAAATGTAATCTTACTTAACCTTGTAACAAAAGTTAATCTTATGCTTGGAAATCATGTAAAACTCTCACTTCTTGTTCACAATGCAAACACATTTACCAGGCCTTGGGCTCCTCTTGTAAGCTAAGCATATAGCTTCAATCCCTCATGATCCTTTCATGGCCCAACACTGTGTGTGTGTGTGTGTGTGTGTGTGTGTGTTATGAAAATATCAAGTGCTGCAAGCAGGAAATATTGTTGAAAGCAAGGAATTATCACATTTCTCCTGCAAATAACAAAAGGGACTAGTTTGACAATATGTCTGTGGTTATATGTGATAGTCTGGGTGAGTAGGGGAAAGAAAGGGCAAAATCCTCTGATAAGACAGTTCCTCTGTTCCCAAGTAATGATGTATGTGTTGTTTCAATAAAGAGAGAGCAACTCCTTTTGTCTGAAGGGACAGTTCCAAGCAAAATCTGAAGAAACAAGTTCTATGAATTAATAGGGCTAATTCTTAGTTCCAATGGACACCAAGGGGTCAGGCTGTCTTTGTTCAACCCCCCCCCTGAAATATGGCATCTCTTTCCTGAAGAATACAAGGTACTGAAAGGCTTAAGCAGGGAAGAGTATGGAATGGAGGAAATGGGAAGAGGAGAGGCTAACCCAAAGGAAAACCATATAGAGGCTACCATCTCACAACCTTGGAAAGGTAGCTGAATATATGTGATATGAAAAAAATAAGGAAGAGTGGAGGTTATAGGATTAAGTGGAGATAGTCCAGAGATGGGGGAAGTGAAGGTAGTTGGGGGGAGGTTAATCAATCTAAGGATGCATGGAAATCCATCCTGGAAACCTACTAGTTAATAAGCTAACTTCAAAATGTAACAAGATAAATTAGTGTTCAGATGGAATTACCCTGTATAGATAGACAATTTCGTTCTCAGAAGACTTGGGTTATTTAATGAAAATCACAGTGTGACATATGGAATACCTCCCCCAGAGGACCAGGAGTCTCCCAAACAACATCTCTTGGCTTAGCCCTTGGTCACCAACTATAACTATATGGTAAGCACCTATTCTGAAGACACCAAATATTTTGACTCCAGGACATAGACAAACCAACAAGGGAATTTCATCTAAGCCTGCCCAGCACAGTGTCAGAAGATGTTATGTAAGATTTTGGAGAGAGAAGATCCATGGTCTTACCTAGGGCTGGACAATGGATGCTGATTTATCAAGTAAGATATGCCCACTGGTACAGTTAGTGGCATGATTGTTATGAGGTAACTAACTCCTTTCTGATTGGATTTGAGACCTGCTCCATAAGAGAAAATTTCATGCCTGGTAGTGTAATCCTGGTCAAAAGCTTATGAATGAGGAGGTCATGGGCCATAGGGTTGAACTTGCCATTACTATTTTGCTAAATGACCATGTCGTCAACTTGCCTTCTAAACATTTATGCTTATACTCATAGACTGAGCTACCTTCAGTTTTGGCCAAAGAAGCTTCTTTCTACAATGGAAAGCAGTCAATGCTGAGGCATATAACTGGTCAAAGTGTTGAGAACAAGAGACAGAATCCCTAGCCCAAAAGAAAACATCTTCCTCACCCCCTCCTCACCATCAAGGCTCAGAGAGGGAGGGGAAATGAAAGGAGGATAAGATTATGTTTCCTTGTATACATGGATGGAATTCTCAAGAATAAAGAAAAATTAGTGCAAACTTTTAGAAAAGAGAGAGCTATCCAATCTACTTCTACTGATGTGCAGTAACAAGGCTAGAAATAAGATGGTATTGGAGTTGAGATTTGCTGTCACCATAGCTATTTGTGACTTCAAAACTAGAACACAGAGTTCAGAATGCAATCCAATTTCTGTAGATGACAGTGAGTTCCCAGCAGGAACTGTTGTTCTCCAGAAACCTGCCTTGGATGACATCCTGGTACTTGGATGTCTTGGCATGTCTGCCACCTTAGAAATCAATAGTCATGCTTCCATTTGAATGAGAAACTTGACACATTCCTTTGATTCCAGAACCGAGCCCACACAACCTGTTACAACATTTTGTGGAATGGAATGAATGTTACTGAAGTGATATGGTGGCTAACTGCAATTTTCAAATGTACATTTACAGATTTGGAAAATGTCAGTTGAGCAGTTTCCTGGAGGAAAATCATATTGGCATAAAAGAAATAACTTTCTTTCAAATGGTCACTGGCTGGTCATAATACAACTTTATTGAAGATGCTTTTTGCAAACTGAATATAGACATACTGAAGAGTACAGATTCTGTATAATATTAGTGAGTTTGAATTTATTTTATTAAGCTGATGAAACCAACTAATCAATCTGTTAAAAATAATATAGACTCCCTAAAAAGCAAGGCTGAAGGTTTTTAAATACAAGTTTTTATATTGAAATATATTAGCATGATAACACTACACAATACATTTCCTTATAACATACTCTTTTAAAATATTCTTTTGCATTTATTTATTTTTTTATGTATGCATGTATGTGCCACAGCAAATTGTCGGAGTCAGTTCTCTCCTATCATGTGGGTTCCAGGAATCAAACTCAAGTCATCAGGATTGGCAGCATGCACCTGACAAGCATAGCCATCTCAGTGGCTGATTTATGAATATACATGATTATATATTTATATATATATATAAAACTTAATAGGACAAATGATTTTTTTTCTGAACTAAGTAGTTACATCTCCAAAGTATCTTATCTGGAGAACACTTCCATGTTTTTATGGTTACATTCTAAAGTGCAAGTTTTCCCTAGACATATCAGATGGTGTGTATCTTGTAGCTAGTCAGATTTCCCCTGCTTCTTCCTTCCCTTTCCAGATAGATTTATCCAAGTTCCTGCCTGTCTCTTCCTGGAGCTTTAATGCTTATATTTGAACCATTGAGTTGTTTTATCATATTAAACTCCAATACAACAGTTTGAGTTGCTTTATAGCCAACAGAATCAAGGAAACTGAAAAGCTGGGGATGATAATAACAGCAAGAATCACAAAGGCATGTATACCATAAATAAGGAAATAGTACTAGAGATTTGCATTAGAATTTACCAAGCTGCATATGAAATATTATTAGGGCAGGTAATTGATATCCTACTGCTGCTATAATTATTATGAAAATGCATTACAAATGTAAGAATATCATCTTAGCTCTGGTTGTCAACTGCCTATCTGGTATGATTACAGTGTATGAGCAGGACCAGGGTGGAAAGTCTTTCCAAAGGATCCACTTTTTAGAGTCTCACTGCCTTTTTCAACTTTTCATAGGCCACCATAGATCAATTTCATTTCTCTTCTTTTGCATCATTCTTCCACTGAATCCTATGCTTCCTTTTATAAAGACCCTTGTGACCACACTGTGCCCTGCAGATAAGCCAGAACCCTCTAAGTTCACCTAATTAGTAACCTGAATTCCATCCACAAGCTCAATATTCATAAGTTCCAGTTCAAAGAACTAAACAACTGGGAATTGGAGGGCACAACATTTGGCCTACCACCATCATGTATAATGGAAATCATATTTTTCTCTCCTATGTAGTTCAGACCTTCTTCAAAGAAAAACACATCTGCTACTCTTCAGTTGAGAGTTCATTCAACTTCATTTTGACTTCAGTGCCTTCTATAGACTGATCCAAGGTGGTTCTTTATTGGCAGGTTTGATTTAATCTTCAAAAGATAACTGCTTGATTGCAATCAAAATGAAACAGAATAATTTATGGAAAATGGAAGCAAAAGACGAAAGAATGTGGGAGAAGGTGAAAAATTTCCAAGTGATTTAATTAAAGATTATTTTAAGAATTTCCAAAGATCAAATTCATAAGGATGTCTAGTAGACTAAAATATCAAGTCTGAGAGCAACATGTTATTCTGTGAGCCATGAGAGCAAACCAAACAAGGAATAATAAACTGATATAGCTATCAAAAACTTAAATTTAAGCACAGGGTACAAGTAAAAATCAAGCTTTCTATTTGAGCTATATCTTCAATGATTAAGCTTTCTCACTGTATAGTATCTAATCTAAAGTGCTAGCTCTCCATCAACAAAAGGAAAGAATTCTTTTTTTAATTTTTTTTTATTGATTTTTGTATGTGTATAAATGTACTGTCTGCATGTAGGTTTGTGCACCCGTGTCGTGCAATGCTGCGGAGGTCAGAAGAGGGTCTCAGATTCCCCTGGAACTGGAGTTCTTCAGGAATTGGAGTGACAGACGGTTCTCAGCTGCCATGTGGGTGCTGGGGATCGAACCCGGGTCCTCTGCAAGAGCAGTCGGCACTCTTAGGTCGGCACTCTTAACCGCTAGGCTATCTCTCCAGCCCCCAAAGGTAGCTGGAAGGATAGCACTCATTTGTGGGTGTTGGGATTTGAACTTCCCCTTTTTTTTTTTTTTTTTTTTTTTGCCGTTCTTAGCCTCAGCCTTATAATGGCGGTGCTATCCCCACAGCACAACAAAGTAACGAATCTAAGAAACACAAATAGAATAATAAACTGGCTAGCTGGTTGATTTAATAGATTTATTCTATTTTGAACTTTATAATACACATAGCATCAAGATACCAAAATGAAACGTAGGATAACAAAAAAGCATCAAAATACAGTGATACTTTAACATGGAAAATCCTTTTTTTTTCTGTCTTTTTGAAACAAGGTCTCTCTGTAGCCCCAGCTGTCCTGGAACTCACTATGTAGACCAGGCTGGACTTGAACTCACAGAGATCCACCTGCCTCTGCCTCCCAAGTGCTAGGATTAAAGTTGTGCGCCACCACACCTGACACAGGAAATTCCATTAAATTTTTTTATTTATTATTTTCTATGTGTATGAGTGTACTGTCTGCATGTAGGTTGGTGCACCCATGTCGTGCAATGCCACAGAGGTCAGAAGAGGGTGTTGGATTCCCTTGGAACTGGAGTTAAGACGGTTCTTAACTGTCATGTGGGTGCTGGGAATCAAACCCGGGTCCTCAGCAAGAGCAGTTGGTGCTCTTAACTTCTCCAGCCCTGGAAATTCCATTTTTAAAAGAACTGTTAAGAGAACAATTAAGAGACAATACACTGGCTGGGCATTCCAGGACAGCAAGAGCTACAGGGGGACCCTATCTCAAAAAGACCAAAAGAGAGAGAGAGAGAGAGAGAGAGAGAGAGAGAGAGAGAGAGAGAACACTGTACCTATTTGGAATCAGACAGAGATTTATGGGTTCTAGCAATGGGTCTTAAAGTTTACCTCCTCAATACTGAAACGAAACCAAAGTATCTCCCCCCTCAAAAAAAAAAAAAAAACTCAATAACTTGACTAGCACTGAGACTATGTACAGCTGTTTATGTATGGAATAGATCACCAAACACTGATCCTCCTTCATGATCAGAGTCAACACCAATGGCTAACATTTGAGACTTTACTTCCATGATTGCACAGATTCTTTTTTAAAGTAATTAACTGATTAACTTTTATTTTATGTGTATGAGAGTATTGCCTGCCTGTATGTATGAATAAGGTGTCAAATCCCCTGGAACTGGATGTACAGATAGTTGTTAGCCACCATGAGGGTGCTAGGAATGAAACCCATATCCTCTGCAAGAGCAGCCAGTGCTCTTAACCACTGTGTCATCTCTCAAGCCACTCTGATTACACAGATTCTCAATATACCTTGTTTTATAAAAGCTGAATTGCCTGGTTCCTGAGCAGGGAACATGGGGAGAAGGGGATATAATTTGGTTTCTTGAAGCATATGAAGAAGGTGTATTTGAGGATTTTAGCCTAGAATGTCCTCCAAAGGACAAAGGAAATAATAGTATAATATTCTAAGTGTTAATGAAGTTGTAGACTCAAGGAGACAGGTTACAGGGAGCCACAGGCAAGTAGTAGTGACTATTACTTAAGGTCAATCTTGATTATGAGGAGGACATTGGAACAGAAAACAGGGTAACATAAGTAAATATCTTAAGAATCCCCTAACGATGTAAATAAGTTCAATATCTTGAGCAGCAAAGGGGGGATGTCATGCAGTAGTATGAAAGAAGTAAGCTAGCAAATGCAAAGCAATAAGAATGAACTCTGCCTTTTGGAGTTCTTGATCAGGGATGTCCTATAGGACATATACTGACATATAGACCCTCAATACTGGCTGTGGCCAATGGTTTGGGTTATCCCCCACTCCCATCACTGAAGACACTACCTATGTAAGTCATAGAACAAACAAGCAGAAACCAAGCAGGTACTGATCTTGGAGTGTCATCTCTGCTGGCCATCTTCCGTGGTGCTATAAAGTGCTATTCATTCTACCACAGAGAAAATTAATAATCAGCCTTACCCAGCTGTTAACCCTGTGGGATACAGTAATGAATGGCATGGCAAGATATGTACAAAGGTGCAATAGGGGCACAAATGTTGTAGTAGTGACCAGCAATTTTCTGATTGGATTTAAGACCTGCTTCACATGATGTAACCCATACGAGGCACTATTATTGGGGCCAAGAAGTTGTGGCTAGAGAGGTCACAGGCCATAAAGGGGAAACTCACTACTATTATCCTGCTAAATGGACATCATGGGATCCCAACTCCTTACGACACTGCTTTATCCAAATACTGATTTCTTAACTCTCTCCAGAGCAGCTTCTTACAGAAGATGGAGATGAACCTCATGGCTGGTCATTGTGCAGAGAATTTGATATGTGGACTGTTCAGCCCTAAATAGGACACCTATATCAAACCTTCTCCCCTAAGACATGGGGTCATTGCAGAAGAGAGGGTGGAAATATTGTAAGAGGCAGAGGTGGTAGAAGACCACCACAGGGTAGTTGCAAATATGAAACCACAGCACTTGTCACAGCATGCCTAAGATCTGTGTAAACCCAAGCCAGACCAAAATCCAGCATGGAAGCAAGAGGTTGGACAGAATTCCCAGCCCTAGCTGAGGATCTATTGGCAGTTGATAACTGTTGGGAGAGGGAGAGTCAATCTTCTCTAGGGGTATTTAGCCTGGTGGATTGACCAGACTCCAAGGGATAGATGCCAGAGCATTTGGGCATCAGAGATTAGACTCAATAGGGCTTTGAAAAAAGAATAAAAATAATAATAGAGGACACAAAGTGGGGAGGAAGAAGTAGGGTAATGGTGGAGATGAATAAGGTGGTCTGAATAGGATCAAAATCCATTGTATGGCATTATCAAAGAGGAGAAAAGAAGTGGGAGATTAGAATATATTGCTGCAAAGGGCAGTAGAGGTCTAACTAGGAACATCTCACTTGTTCTTACTGCTAAGCTGCCTTGTAGAAAATCAATGCCTGAGACATATTTGAATATTTTAATGGATGTGAATTTATAAAGTGAAACTTTGCTACAGCAAAGGCCTTATAGGAATGATTATCTTTGTGAGGTCAAGTTTCGTTCAAACAGTAAGATGGTAGACTCCACTGTCTGATTTAGATATATCCATAGATATAACTACATAGTCAGATTATAGTCAGAGTCAGATATAGACTCCTGGAACAGTCAACTATAGTGTACAGTGCCAAATATGCAGATCTGGTAAAAGTGCACACTGTTATTGTATGTGTGAGAAGAAAATTTTCAGATATTGGCTGCATGGATACAAGTCACCTGTCTTTTTACAGGCCACTAACTCCTACTTGTAAAGTTCGAATTCCTTTAGAGTTTCATCCAAGAAACATCTTACAGCTGTTATGTAAGAAGTGCAATATTTGTGGTAGGATGTCTCATTATACCTCACTTCTCACTGTTATGGAATACTGGGTTAAAAATGTTTGTGGCTATATCCTTATGAAGAGCAGCAGAGTTTACATGAAAGAGTCTATGTACTACTCTAGAAATATAGCATGCATGAGAGCCACAGTGTCTTAGGCAAATGGATTCCAGAGAAATAAGACACTCGGGGAAATGGATTGAAAACACCAGAGGGAATTGCCAGCTATACTTTTAGATATTATACTGAACCTTGATTTTCAAGTAGCTGACATGAAGATCTAGTAAAGTTTCTTACTAGGATATTCAAACCACTCACATATCACAAATAAATACACAGAATTAATATTTATATCCCAGTGAGATGAAACACTCTAGATCACAGGCTATTCTTGCAAAAGTATGAGAGGTTCTATATTGAAACAAAACATGACACCCAGTCATTTCTACAAGCACTATCAGAGAGATTTTTAGGTCATGTTTAAACCAAATAAAAGTATTTATATCTAAATATATTTTTATGAGAGAAAACAAGAAATTTTAATAAATCTTCAAATGGCAATGTACTTTACAAAACATTCTGGCTTACTGGTCCTTAGTTTCTAAAAATGTTTGGCAAGCTGGGTGTGGTGACATACATCTTTAGTCCCTGCATTCAGGAGGCAGAGGCAAAGAGATCTTTGAGATAGAGGACAATCTGGTCTACAGAGAGACAACAAAAACAACAACAAATATTTGGCACAGGATGCCCTATAAAACTTAAGAGGCAATTCCACAGCAAAATGCAATTTGTATTATGTAAGTTTAAAACCTGTTTTTACTTACACTAAAATTTATATAGTATAAACTTTTGTAACATTGCACTGTTTAACCAGCTATATGTTACAGTGGTGCAGTGCACCATCTTATTTATTCACTTCTGAGTGAATAAATAAGTATCTCTAGCATACAAGTGAAAACATGTAACAGAGGCCTCTAGAAATAACAGGAAGAATGAAAGACAAAGCATTTCAATTATTTTGAAGTATGCAATTGGTTCATATATGTCAATTGGCCATCTTAGTGAGGAAAAAAGGCAGCAATTTAGACAAGACATTAAAATCAATTACAAGGAGGTACTTAATAAATATGCTGATATCAGAGTATTTATAAATAGCTACATTTAATAAAATAGAAATTAAAACATCTAAATAATACTTTGATAATTTCATTTCTATTTAGATTATCAAATGCAGGTAGCACAATAACTATTATGGAAAAGTACCTTCTCTATAAGAGTGGTTGGAAAAATGAGTAATTCTGTGGTAGTTTCAGTTTTTATACTGCTGTGGCAAGACTCCACTTGACACATTTATTAAATGGTGCAAGCAATTTTTTGCTAAATATCTAACAGGATGTCATCCTAAAACCTCATGTTCCTATATTACTGTGCTGTAACAAAAACAGCTTGCAAAGATTTATGGCTTCTATTAATTACACCAAAAATAAGGTAGATTTGCTCAAAGAAATCAATTGTAATAGGGAAAGGCAAGTGTATTGTTTAATTACAATCATACATTACAAATGACTGTCATTATTTTTTTTTCTTTTCATGTAATCCCAAACTGAAAAGTGAAGGAGGAATTCTTTTGTTTTCTTGTACTTAATCCTAGAAGAATAGTCTGTGAGTTAACACCTTATATGACTATCTGAGATTTTAGTTTAGCCTCAAAAAAATAAAGTAATGGAACTGAGGAGGTGGCTCAGTGGTAAACTGGGATTTGGATCAGCTGTGCCTGTGTAAATACAGTGCAGATATCATGGCATTCCTGTAATCAAAGTGCTAGGAAAGCAGAGACAAGGGATCCCCAGAGCAAGGTGACTAGCTCTACTAAATCGGAGAGCTATGGGTGTGTGTATAAAAGGAGAAGGTCAAGGAAGGAAGACACCAACACCAACCTCTAGCACCCACATGCACAACCACAAACATGCAAACACACCCAAATATGCATCTTATCACACACAGAGGAACAAATCACACAAAACATACCTCTCTCTCTCATAGATAGATAGATAGATAGATAGATAGATAGATAGATAGATCCATCTATATATATGTGTGTGTGTGTGTGTGTGTGTGTGTGTGTATTGAGAGAAGACTATGATTTTAACATACAATCTTCTACCAGATATTTTTGTGAAATAACTTTTTTCCTTTAATCAATTACATTTCAGTACAAGAAAACTTCTATTTCTCCATTCTGTACTATATTGGATTTTTTTACATTTATTTATTTGAATAATATAGCTAAGCTGGGAACCACTTTCATCTCAGCAATCAGGAGTCTGAGACAGATCTGTGAGTTCAAGGACAGCCTGGTCTGCATAGTGAGTTCCATGCTACATGGTACTACATAGTGAGATTCTATCTCAAAAGTAATAATAGTTCATCTGTTTTGTTCCAGAAGAAGTTAGCATTTTATTTTTATTGATATAAACAGTACAACCAAAACACAAAAAAAAAAATCAGGATTAAAAACCAGAACCAACTAGTAATACGAAGAACAAAAGAAGAAATAAGAAATCAGAAGGCATGCGAGTTGATATCTGGGACTATTGTGGATTTTATAGATGAACACTCAGGCTTGGGCATTAAATCAATAAAAATTTCATGTTCACTGATGTTTGCAGACAACTGTGTCTGTTTATTTGATATTGCCTTGGACTGTGTAAAGTAGAGCTGTAGAGTATATACCCAAAGAGTCATCTGGCTTGGTTTAGCTACAAAATGCATCTGAGTTGATAACAGAGGTCAGGTAATTCTTTTAATATTCATTAAGCTCTTGTACAAATATAATCCATTACTCCAGATATTTTTTATTATGTAAAAGAAAAATATTTCTTCTCTTTTCAGGCTATCTTGTATAAAGACATGAAGAATTAATCACCATGAAAAAAAAAAACTGTAAATGTGGTAATAAATTCTATACCATCTCCTTTGGAAATAAGAAAAGAGAGAACTACTTATTCATTTAAGAGAAAAATTAAAAATGTACTAAGCTGCAGAAAACCTGGAAAAACATGTTTTGTTTTTTATTTCACAGTCACAGGAACATGTTTAATTTTTTTGTAGACCTTACTACATTCTTCAAATCTTCTACAATGAGGTTATCATAAAAAATAAATTAACTAGTACCCAAGAATTGTCAATGATGGAAAAAAATACCAAAAGAATTATATCAATGAACATCCAATATGAAAGAGAAGCTTGTTTGATTAATAGGAAACTAACTCAAGCAATTCTTCTAAAACCAATTAAATACTTGGCAGAGTCTATTCTTCAGAGTGTCATGAGAATGCTCCACTGTGAAAGGGTTGGACCTCTGCTGGAAGAGCTAGTATGAAGGAAGCTAAACCCTTAAGCTTCTCAGAGCAGTGCTGCCTTCTGAAGACAGACTGCTAGGGTTATCCATGCAGGAACTCAGGGTTAAAAGCTTCCATTCCTGGAGTTATGGACAGAAAAACAAACTTGCAAACAGAGGTCTGTATCATTGATAGAAAAAGTGACAGATACAACTTTAATTGAGAAGTAAATCTCAAGATCTTAGTGAGATAGAGAAGACTATATAACATTCAAATATATTACCTATGTAATACTTGAAATTTCAAAATCTGAACCAATTAAGTCTGAACACAAATCAATAATTTCTATTTATTTTTCTCAATTCCAAACTCATAAATTCACAGAACACAAAACTCGCATAACACAAAAGATGCTGAATTGCTTATATTTTCTCAACTCTAGAACTCCTTAACATTTAAATAGGAATTATGTGTAATGAGTATTGAATAAAGTACTTTGCTCTTTAATTTAAAATAACCAATGTGGTCATTTAAGAATATAACATAATATTCATAATGTACATTAATATTACTAAATTATAAAGAGAAATAGTACTAACTTACTTATATTTTCCTGGACATTTACCTTCACTTATTCCTCTCTACTAAGAGGTTCATACCAACTGTACACAGATTTCAACAGAAGCAGCACTAAGTACCTACCAAATGGGAACATTATGAATGGATTAATTTACCTCTATTGAACACTGTGGTATTTCTCTTTTGATCTATAATGAAAATAAATTTTTATCTACTAGAACAGAATTTAAAAGTGATCAAGTATACATATTGAAAAACTAGAACTTAGAAAAGCATTCATTTAGAACGTCCTTTTCTTTTCTAGACTTAGACCCAGCTGAAGCCTGCTTGTGTAGTTTTTCTCCCTGAACTTTATGCAGCACAATATGTAGGTGCTTGATTCTAGGCACTGAAAATAATGATGCAATGCAGTGCACACAAGGTCAGAGAAGACTGGGCAGTGTCAAGTCACCTTACACTGGATACTAACACTCAGCTGTGTGAAACAAAACAGAAGAGAGAGAGGAGACAGAAGGGAAAAGGGGTGGGAACTATGTCTACATACAGTTAAAGAGGCACAAGGGTCATTAAGCTGGGGAATGGAAGTCAGGGAGCCAGATGCCTTGTCAGCCTCTGCCTCTTCTGCTAAGCTGGCAGTTCTGAAGCTAGTGACACACTTTGTCAAGTAAAGTGTTTCAAATTTCATGTGTACACACCTTGAGACATCATTGGGATTCAGTTTCCTCATCACTCGGGATATCTGAGAGCCCACACCGTCTTGTCTAAGTAAACGTGAGACGGGGCCTCTGCTATTCAACCACATTTAATATTGGAACAGAAGTAGAAGTGGGAGGGCAGAGATGCTACAATTAAGATATGAATTGTTCTAGTTTGCTTTCAGTTGCTGCTTAAGTCCTTATTTCCCTCTAGTTAAGCATTCTTCTCAGCACTACTTTCTTCCAGGCTCCTGCTATAATGGCCCATTAAGTTCGGTTTACAGCAATCAACTTGTTTTCTAACCCAAACTTTCAAAGTCTTCCACATTCCTCCAAAACCCCACATGTTCATGTTCTTTACAGCCACAGCCCAGCCTCTGGTACCAATTACTTTTCTGTTGCTGTGATAAAAAAACAAACAAACAAACAAAAAAAAAAAAAAACGAAACCATCATGACCAAGGGAACTTATAAAAGATCAGAGTCCATTGTGGCAGAGAGGCATGGTGAGCTGGCCAGAAAGAGGAGCTAGGTACTCCTGTCTTCAAGAAGGCACAGGAAGCCAAGTACTACTGGAAATCCAGCAAGGCTTAAGAACTCTCGAAGTCAGCCCCCAGTGTCATACTTCTTCCAGCAAGGCCACACTCCTTAAAACCTCCCAAAACAGTGCCACCAACTGAGAACAAAGTATTCAAATTCCTGGAGCCTATGGAGACATTCTCATTCAAACCACCACATGACAGCACTGCAGCAGGTACAACATTGTTGACAAAAAAAAAAAAAAAAATCTTCCATCTAAACTTACTATTGAGTTTACCAAGAAGATAGCAGAGACCATTCTTTCATGACATGACAAACTCCTTATTTGTCAACCTTGACAAACTTGAACAATGAGTTAATATACAAATATCAAATATTTGCTTTTTAAAATTCAGTATGTTGTGTCTGACATAAAACATAAAAAGGCCTCCCTTCAATCACTCTCTTCAATGGTAAAATATGTATTAAGATACTGTAGAAAAATTAGAGTAGACTGACTGCTAATCTGAATGAGCTCGCTTGCACGAATTTAATTATTTTAGAATCAGCATAGTTTTAAAACTAAGAAAAATATATTACTGCACAAATAATCATAGAACTTGTGCATATATATCCTTTTCTATACACAGAATGACTATGTGTACAGGTTTGTATATCTATACACCTTTAAGCTATATAGCTGTCTGTATGTACCTTCAACATCATTCATCCGTCTATTCAAACTCAGCACTAAAGTCCTTGATTTTCCTTAAACTGTTGCCACTGGAATAGGAAGGAGTTCCTCTGCAATGAACTTCAATAACTGCCTTAATCAATTTTGAGTTTTCACAAAGAGATTTTTCATCATAAATAGTACTTTACTACTTAAAAGCTAATTTGTATTCATGGAAGGTATATTATAATGCTTACCCGAAACTAATAATGATTTTAATGAAATTTCATTGACTTCAGAGGTTTTACCATTTACAAGTTTCTTAATTCAGTTTTAGGAAAATCATTCATTACTCCTTACTAACATCAGCAGGGAGCCACACAGACAATTATTAGATTCAACTTGATTTAAAGGTTGCTTTTATTGTAATTGTAATAGAAAATAATTTTAACCTACAATTCCTTAAATATAATAAAGTACTCAGACTACAGTTTAAAGTTGGTGAAGGAAAAAAGCTTGTCTATGTTTCTACAGACAGCTTTCTCATTATTAATGTAGAATAATAATGCTGCTTCACCTTAATGCATTTGTTTACTCACTTACTGGAGAACATTTTTCCATGCTGTGAATAAAAAGAAAGACCCTTAACACTCAAGCCTCATTTCCTAAATTAAATACTTCAATTATTTCAGAGGGAGAAGCTCTCAATTACAGTCACCAAAGTTCAGCATGCAATTAGATGATTAATCTACTTAGTATATAAATCCAAGTATAGCTATTACTTTTAAAGGAAACCGAAATAAAGTATACATCTTAGCTCTTCTGTCCAACAGTAGAATAAAGTTTACCAATAAACAAATAACAATTAAAATAGACTGGAGATTTAGAAGGAAAAAATAAAAGTTTATACACTGTTTCTGTATCCAAATATTTTGAGTTTGGTTATATTGAAATAATTTGGAAATCTGAAAATAGAAATTCAGTCAGATTTTTAAAAGGTTATAATAATATCATATTCTTTGGATTTTAAAGTGCCAAAGAAAAGAAAGTACTTTCCATCAACTATACATCAAAGTTCTTAGAAATTATCCTGGAAATACAGCTTTCTCAACACAAAGTAAATCCTCAATTAAGCTCTTTGCTAAGCTTTGCTCTCTTTCACATTCAGCTCCAACCATATCTATGTATTAACAAAATTAACTGGCAATCTACTATGCTCTATACTGCAAAAAGAGGAGCTCAAGTACAAGTAAGATATAATCTCTGACTCCCAGTTATTTCCCACATACTGACACAGGCACTAGCAGGAAGAAATGAAACACGAAGTTTCAAAGCACAATAGAGAAAACTCCAGTAGTAGCATAAAAAGTAGCAATCAGATATTGGAAACACCAGGAAAGTCACATGTGAACTGTACCCTTTTTCAGAGGAGTTGCAGGTTTCTTGATAAACACCCACTGATAAAGCAAAAGTTGAGTAGAGAAGGGACAGCATCATATGCTGGGGCAGAAATATGAAAGAAAAGGACGGAAAAGATTTAGCATGATAAGAGAGTGAAATATAGTTTGTGAGGGCTGGAGAAGCAGCATAGTGTAGAGCACTTGCATGCCCAGGGCCAAAGCTTCAACCAGAACTACGATAAAAATATGTAAGTATTGCACACATATGTGTATTTATAGATGTGGAGAATCATATGAGAATAGATATACACCTCTTCCTCTCTCTCTCTCTCTCTCTCTCTCTCTCTCTCTCTCTCTACTTTTCTCCCCCCCATACACACACTCACACGTAGTATCAGATGAGGGTAGATGTGCATATCATACACACATGCACAAAGACATACACAGCAGCCTGTGGAAAACTAGAGAGTATAAGGAGAACAAGATGAGCAGATAATGGAAGTTGCACAGATGGCAAATAAGGCCTTTTATAAAAGTCCTCAAAGAAATTAAGCTACTAATAAGTTAGACAGTAAGAGTAAAAATGAGATAAAGTTTAAAATATAGATCTGAAATAATTAGTCTAAACTACTCTCTACTTAATTCTGTGAATAAATGGAAAATACAATTGTAAGTTTATGAGTTTTTAGGCTAACATAGTCTAGAGAGCATGATTTTTTTAACAAAGAATATATAGAAAATGAAAGAACAGGCCAGTTTCAAACTCAGATACATTTAGATGCAAATTTCCAGTGTCCTGTTTAATGGACCTGCCACATGATAAGGAAAATGACAGCAATCAAAATTTTTTTTAAAATATTAATAATTTTTATATTATTTTTATAAATATTAATAGTATTTTAAATTTTTAATAATATTAAATTGGGCAGGGTTAGTAAATTAATTAGATTTAATAATATTACATATATATATATATAGAAAGAGAGAGAGAGAGAGATAGAGAGACTAATTTGCATCCCTAAATGTCCTTTCCTGTGGATTCATTCACTGGACCCTGGTTAATCCATAAAGAGTCACATCCTGAAGGAGACAAAAGAAAACAAAATTGCCATCAACTAATCAACTATTTTGTATCAGTGCAGGAACCTCAAAGCTATCAACTGGTATGACTTCTCCTGGTTCAACAATGTTACAAATGAGCTGTTCTACCAGCCTCTTCAGGGAAAGACATTTCTCTCTCATATCTTGCCTGAGTAGTACTTCAAACAATGAAGTTGAATGTAATTTTTCTCTTTATATAATATTTAACAATTTCATCATAAGTATTTCCTTTAGATTATTTCTATCCTTAACAGTCCCCCAACAGCTCCTTCCCTGTCCCCCTACTCCCTCTCAATTTCTTTTCTTCTTTATTATCATTGAATATATATACATATATTTCTAAATATATACATACATATACATATATATAATACACTGAGTCAATTTAGTGGTGCTCTTGTGTACCTGTGTTCAGACCTGTCCACTTGGCGTCAGGTAAACTCTCAGGGAGCTACTCCTTAGAGAAAACTGATTCTTACTCCTTTGCCTGTAGCTCTTGATCTTTAGGTAGGACACCGTGAAAGTTCCCCGATGGCATGTCAACTATTTTTGTCATGATGGAGATCTAGTTAGAAGACAACACTGCATAGATTTCATTGGTTTAGCTTCTTTAACATCTCTAAAATGCAGTAACTAGTAGCAGGGTTCTTGTTCTTCTCATTATTACATTCTTTCTGCCCCTAATTCTTCTATGTTCCCTCAGCCTTAGGTATAGAAGTTGCATCATAGATATGTCACTTGGGTCTCAGCACCTTATAGTCATTTTTCTCTGAATTTGATCAGATGTGGAACTTGGTTATATTTTCTACCTGTTCCAAAAAAAAAGAATTTCTTTGATGAGTGGTGAGAGGTACTGTTGTGTGTATAAAGATATGTGTTTAGAATACAGTAAGGAATTAAGTTGGTCTAAGCAAATGGGAGATGTAGGTTTGTCTTTAGAGTCTGTAACCTCTCCATCTATGAGCATTTGGCTATGTTTTCAGTTCTACTGAGCAGTTTTTAAGTCCAATTAAACAGCTATTGATTATCTCTAAGATAAAAGGGCTAGTACGGCACCAATATAATTTGCCAGGTTCATAATTGTTGGGGTTCATAGACTTTACAGCTAAGTAGGGCCATTGATTGTTCTCCCTTAGCAGCTTACATAGTATCTTCTAGTGCTACAAGAGCTAGCCTTCAAGGAAGAGGCCCCAATGTTATTTAAACTCTCTTTATATGTGGATATGGATATATTTTCAGAAGCTTCTACACTCTGTCTTTCTGTACCCAGAAGCACAGTTTCCTTTTGATGTGATATGGGCATTCCTCTCTGTAGAGGAAGGTAGCCTCAGAAAGGGAAAATTTTATGTGAGTCCATCAGCATTACAGTAAAATGACTCGAAAAACAATGATAAAATATTGAGGAGAAAAGTAACCAATGCTGACATGTCATTTTCAATGTATTATAACCAACCCTCATTATATAGTATACTTAATATTGTTATAATCAATGGAAATTAACTGAATGGCTGTACAAACATTATAAATAAATACAATAATACAGTGAGTTCCAAATCTAGTATCTGTAGTAACTGTAATTTCAGAGGAATAGCAACAATTTTAAGGAATGTGCTCATGTTATGCTGAACTTCATGAGGATCAAGGTTTATTTTGATGTCACATGTTTATGTGTCAAGTATAATATAACTTAAATTAACATGAGACTCCTTATCACACTGGAATCTGAGTATCAGTGACCTTAAGGTAACAACTTTGACTGTAGTCTGTTACACCTGTATGTCCCAGAGAAATGTCATCCACACAAGGCTTAGAATAGGAGGCAGGGTTGCTGAAAACAAAACTAAAGAAAGAGCAGTACAATCACAGCATAAAGATTTTACCATTGCTTATTGTCTGGACAATCACAGTGATTGAACTATATAATTCAAGTCCTAAGATACAAATGAGTGATGTAATCAATTCACTTTGTTGTATCAATATGGAGTGAAATATAAAATATGAGTGAAGTTTTGCTTGTAGCAGAATAAGAATGCTAATATTAATGAAATGGGAAAAATATAAAAACAAACTTCAGGAAAATAACTTTTTAGTAAGCTGCTAACATTCCAAAAATAAATTATTCTATGACATCAACAACAATGATGGTTTTATATTTTAAAGGTTAAATTTTAAGAGTCTTTCTATTTAAGCTCATGGTTTATTCTTTGTAAAATATTAGAGCACTCACATGTGTAGTAATCCACCTAAGTTGTGGCATTTCTTATAACTGAAAGAGATGTAATGTTTTAAAAGTGAAAAAATTTTCCTCTACAATAACAAAATCTTATAGATAACACAAGCTAGTTACTTAACTAAAAAACAAAAGACACAGACTATGTAACTGTGATTCTGTACAAGTTATTGAAAATAATTTGAATATTTAAAATTGTCTGTAGTTATTTAAAATAATATGGGCCTTGAAACCTTGCATAATATGCATATGAAGACTTCACTGAAGGATGAGAGTAGGGCAGGGGAGCACATAAGGCAGGAAGGAAATGGGCAGAGCAGAAACAGTGTATGGTACAGCTTTCAGAGGGACAATGCATTAACCATATTGAATACTACCTCTGTGCACCTAAACATTCTATTAAAAAGCTTTCTGGGGCCGGAGAGATGACCTAGTAGTTAAGAGCACCTACTGGCTGCTTGTGCAGAGGACCTGGATATGACTCCCAGCACCTTCATGACAGCTAACAACCATCCTTAACTCCAGTTTCAAGGGATCAAACACCCTCTTCTGACCTCCACAGGCACTACACAACAGGGATGCTCTTACAAACATATGCAGTCTTACACATAAACTAAACACACTCATACACATAAAATAAAAATAATAGTTTTTGAAAACATGTTTTCTTCCTATCCTACAATTCATCCAGAAAATATAACCAAATTTACATTCTATTTTGCATTTCTCCATGTTTGCTATGCCATTTCAATAAACAATGAAAATATGAATTAATTTTAAAGCTCACAATTCAGTGTAAAAAAGATGACCATATAGTTTAAGGATGCACCTAGCAACAGTATCTGGGTTAAGTGGAAGAGTTAGCAAGAGAGAAGGTAGGTAGATCATTTAAGAGGTTATGAGAGAAGAGAGGCAACTGCTCAGTTGAGGGATTCATGGTAAAATACAAAGTCATGAGGCGGGACTGTATCAATCATGACACAAGAACACACTAATCAGAAAAGGCAGGAAGGAAAATGAGTCAAAGGAAACATGGACAAAGTAAAAGATGCCAGTACTGTCAGCCAAGATGGGAACACAGTGCCTTTGGGGGAGGGAAGTGTCTTGAGATAGAAACAGAATCAAAACTGGGGCTGAAGGGACCACAGAAGTAAAAATGATACTTCTCTTAACCTTCCTCCAATAGAAAACCAGCCACACTTTCTTTCATGTTGCTGGTCACAAGGCAAGTAAGTGCAGCTAGACAGCTCCAGGCCAGCAGGCAAAGCTGTCTGCTTCTGAGTGAAATCTGACAATTAACAATTGGGCAAGCAACAGTCAACCAACGAATTCTGTCTCAGGGAGAAACATGGAAATCTAAAGCACCAGAGATATTGGTGGTAGAGTTTAGGGTAAAAAAAAAAAAAGAAAAAAAAATCAAAATCAAGTGCCTATGCTATAGTTCTGTCATTAAAAATAAATTTGAAAAAGTCCATTATTAAAGGCATTTTAACAATAATGGTCACACCCTCTCGGTAAGTCTTGCATATTGGGTCTTGTGTATGAGACCCATGCAAGCTCAACGAGATAAAAATCCAGCATGGAACTGCAGAAATGGGTAGCAGAAGCCAATCTTAGCTGAGGAAATATTAGCAGCTAATTACTGTTGGAAGAGGAAGAACTGGACTTCTTACACTGAGAGACTCTGGATAGGCTGACTAGAACTCAGTGGATGAAGTGCACTGAGGAATGGCAGGGGAAATTAATTTGGCACAATAGACCTTAACACAAATGGCAGAATGTATGAATTCTAGTGGAGGGGGCACTATGGGAGGGTGCCAATGGAGAAGGAGATATAAAGTCGATTAACATATTCAGTGCTTAGATAGACCTAAAAAAATTGCTAATACATCCTGGTTTCCTTCTTTAGTAGAGTCTGTGTGCTCTGATATGATGGAACAGGCAGGGTGCTATGATTTAGTAAAAGCAAACAGAAGAGCATTCTATGTGGCATGATTTCCTCAGTGAAAGCAAGCCTATATTTAATCTATAAACACCTTTGTATTCCATAGCTACAAGGGTTCATAACATTAAATGGGATCTGAAAATGAACAACAAATTGCCTCCAAGGGTCACTTCTGGGCAGTGAGGTGAAGAGGGGATCATTAATGCATTGTTATATCTATAAGATTTGAGTATTTTCAGAGAGACTACATTTATCTATCATTTGTGTAGACTTACTTTTAAGAAGAAATGTATTTTAAGTGAAACAATGAACAGATTTCAACTTGCTTAACAATTTTCTTGAGTGTGATTGCCTAATATTACAAAAAGTGATTTTTTGCCTTTTATACATTTTAATTAATTTATTTATGTATTTTTTATCAAATCTAGACCCATGTCCCCCCATCCCCCCACCCCACCAGAGCTCATGCATTCTGCCAAACATGCTTTTCATTTCTTTCTCAGTCTTTCTCAATATTCTCCATGTGGAAGTTTACTGTTTTGAACAGAAGTTCACTGTTTCAGTCAGTTCTTTGATGCAGTCCTTTCTGTTGTTGTTGTTGTTGTAGTTGTTGTTGTTGTTGTTATTTCCAATATGCATCACTCCCAACTGCTTTGGACAAAAGCTCAAGGGGCCATGCACAAGAAATACTTATAACTAGGTAATTGGCACTAGCATCCACAGAATAGGGATACCATTTGTCATTTATTTTTCTGGGACTGTGTTACTTCACTCAGCATGATGTCCTCTAGCTCCAGCCATTTTCCTGCAAAGCTCATGATATCGTCTTTCTTTAGTGCTGCACAGAACTCCATTGTGTAGATGTACCACATTTTGTCTATGCACTCATCAGTTGAGGGGCATTTGGGTTGGTTCCAGCTCCTTGCTATTGTGAAGAGAGCTGCAATAAACATGGCCGTGCATGTATCTCTGCAGTGGGGTGAGTCTTGAGGGTACATGCCTAGGAGTGGTATGGTTGGGTCAGGTGGCAAGTTCATTCCAAGTCTTCCAAGGGTTCTCCACACTGCTTTCCATAGTGGCTGCACGAGT
>VZQC01004060.1:1577010-1631218 GCA_009823505.1 Rhizomys pruinosus | reverse complement strand
TATAGTAATCTGGGTTGGCATCTATTGTCCTTTAACACTAGGAGTGCTTTGCTCCAGGTTCTTCTTGCTTTCATAGTATGCATTGAGAAGTCAGTTGTAATTTTGATAGGTTTGCCCTTATAGGTCACTTGTTGTTTTTCTCTTGTGGCTTTAAGGATTTTATCTTTGTTTTGGGTGTCTAGCATTTTAACTATGATGTGGTGTGGAGAATTTCTTTTCTGATCTTGCCTGTTTGGAGTTCTATATGCTTCTTGTATTTGTATTGATTTGTCTTTTTGAGTTTGGAGAAGTTTTCATCTATTATTCTGTTGAAGATCTGATCAATACCATTCTCTTGGGGTTCTTCTCCTTCCTCTATTCCTATGATGCGGAGGTTTGATCTTTTCATAGTTTCCCACAGTTCCTGGTTGTTCCACTTTTGTGTATTTTTAAAATTTTCATAATCTTTACTTGAGGTTTTTAGTTGTTCTGTGTTATCTTTCAGGTCTGATATTCTTTGTTCTGCTTCCTCCATTCTGCTTCTGAGGCTTTTTCCATTCCTTTCCTCTTGATTGGATAAATGTTTGATTTCCTTTTTCATTTCCTCTTCTGATTTCTTTAGTATTTCTACTTCTTTTTGGAGCTTCTCAATCTCTTCCTGTAGCTCTCTGCTTCGCTGGTTGGTTTCCTTATCTTTTTCAGCATGGGATCTTTTCAGTGTTTCTACTTCCTTCCGGAGTTTGACATTCTCTCTCTCTAGGTCCTTCTTGAGTTCTTCATTCTCTTTTCTTAGTTCTTTGATTTGCTCTTTATAATCTTGTAGTCTTTAAATATGTTCCCAATTGTGTTTCTGATATCTGTGTCCTGGGGCATCCCCAGAGGGATCCCACTATAGGAATCTTCCATAGGGTTGGTAGAGCTTGGTGCGGGATTATCCTGCCCCTTTCCTGTGTTGTCTCTTCTTCATGTTCCTGACATATGGGTTTCTCCTTACCTGTATTCCAATGTGAGTCCTAAGTGCTTCTTCACTGTGTTGAAGGCTTGCTATGCTTGCCTCCTTCAGATGCCTTCGTAATCCCAGTTGGCAAGGGGGAGGTGCTCTTTAGCCCAGCAGATTAAGTCAATCAACAATCAGCCTTGCTGAAGCACCCAGCTCCTACCTACCTAACTGTGCTTGTTTCAGCTGGTCTTGGAAGATCTCAGATCTCAAGACTCACACAACCCTAACTTTTATACCAGCTGGGAGGATAACTCTGACCCACAGCCACAAAAGCCAATTAAACCAAAGACAACTGGATTAACGAATTAACTATATTAAGTCAATCAACAATCAGCCTTGTTGAAGCACCCACTTCCTACCTACCTTCCTGCGCTTCAGCTGTTCTCAGGAGATCTCAACAAAAAGTGATTTTTAAATCATGATGCATCCTGTGGTCTGGTGTGGCATTGCTATGAACGCTACAGGTACTCAAAGGCATTATAGAATAAAATTTACAAAATGAAAAAGACCATTACCATCACAGAAATAACATAATACTTTGTGTTTGTATTTTATTTTAGTCAATTATAAAATCCTAAAATTGATTTAATTTAAAAAAAGATTTATTTTATTATTTTTACCTTTATCTTGGAGATAGAAGGTTATTATACCCAACACCTAACCTGCACTCAAAAATATAAATGTAATGGAATACTCTAAATAACAAATGCAAAAGTATTATGCATGAAGACAAAGTTCCACTTCAACTGTCTTAATCATAAGCTGTACCCATTCATCTCTGTGGCCCTTCCATTTCTGATAGAAGAGTGCAGAACAGTAAAGAGAGGGCAGACAGCTGAATGCAAAGATTGAGTTAGCCAAAACTACAGGGCATTAATTTGCCACACTGTCCAGGAAATAGGTGAGAGTACTTTAAATGTTTCCCTTCACAAAAAATGCATAAATGAGCCCAATGTGGTAGCACATGCCTTTAATCCAGCACTCAGGAGGCAGATGCAGGCAGCTCTCTGTGAAGTGGAAGCATGCCTAGTCTACACAGCCAGTTCCAGGCCCGCTGGGGGGACTTGGAGACCCTGCGTCAAATAACAGAAACAAACAAACCAACAACAAATGATGGGCAAACTGAATGTTCATAGCATAGCATCAGAGTTTCGATATCACTCTGCCACATTTCCTACCTCCAGCACCTCCAGAAAATAATTTTATTTCCACCTCCTCAAACCACTCTAGGAAATATTTAAGGAACTCACACTATTTCAGGGTTCTTTTGGGATCTAGGTTCAATACATAACTTTCTAATATTCATTCTTACTCTCTGAACAAACACAAAATGAGCTTAACCTTCTCCTACCTGACAGTCCAGAGAGATACAACCTGATTCATAATTACTTTAGTAGTTTTTCTTATGCTCTAAGAGAGAAAGAATTATATTTCCACATCCTCAGCCCAACCATGTTTCATTGAGTGTTCTAAAATGAATAAAGAATCTGAAATCTTGAAATAGATCGTAATCAAAGTTATTTCTGTATATTTCCCCCATAAAACTTAAGTGAAATTCTTTATAGTTTGATACATCTAGACAGCAGTTAGAACACGAGTTTTTCTTATGTTGCTTCAGTATTAGGTATTTTCTTATCCCCAGTGATCTGGCATTCAGATATGATTATGACATGAATAATCTATTATTGTAAAGATGATTTAAGTTACATTTTCAGAAACAAGTGCCTTCTATTGTGACATATGCATTCTCATTCTCTCTCTCTCTCTTTCTCTCTCTCTCTCTCTCTTTCCTGCCTCTCCTTAAAGCATCTACTCTTAATCTGGTGCTGTTTAAGACTAAACACAGGCAGAGAAGTCTTAGGAGGAACAAAATTGTACCTGGACACCAGATGGTCAAACCCTGAAATTATTGAAATTATTGGTGTTATTGTCTAAAATGCAGGAAGTGCTTGCATGCTTGACTTCAGCTAGGAATCTGCACACTGAACAACTATACTTTTATGCATCTGTAAAACGACTGAAACCATCATCAGTACTCAGATTTAGGGGTAAAAATCTTTCAGATTTTTTTTAATTAATTTTATTTATTTTTTGTATGTGTATGAATGTACTGTCTGCATGTAGGTTTGTGCACCCGTGTTGCGCAATGCCACGGAGGTCAGAAGCGGGCATCGGATTCCCCTGGAACTGGAGTTCTCCTGGAATCGGAGTTTCAGACGGCTCTCGGCCACCATGTAGGTGCTGGGGATCGAACCCGGGTCCTCTGCAAGAGCAGTCGGTGCTCTTAACTGCTAGGCCATCTCTCCAGCCCCAGGGGTAAAAATCTTTTAGCAAGAAGATGGTTTCCCGTGTTTCGAAGCTGTAAAGACTGCCAGTTGACTGTGGCACAGAAGATAGTAATGTGTTTTTTAGGAGTTAGTCAGGTTCATTTCTCTTATGTACAACCTACAGTACAGAATTCTACAAAATTCTTAGTCTCTTGCAAAGACTGCTACAAAGTGATTTATGCATGAAAAGAGAGACATGCATGGCATGTAGAAATTTGGGGTTCTGTGACATTTAGGATGGTACTACATGTTTTGCCTTACAAGTAATTCCTGTGGGTTCCCTCCGAAGACAAGAGCCCTGAGAAGTCTTTATCCTTCTCCAAAAAGTCACCCAGGACAGGCCACTCAGAGAGGGAGGGGCTTTTATTTTCCCACTTTCTAAACTGAAACGGTGCAGGCAAATCAAGAGGAAGGGGTCCATCCTGGGGGGGCTTCCTGGTCCTTCTTTAGTTTGCATTTAAAATTCAGCACCAGCTTGCATTGCTACTGTTCTGGGACTGTACACAGAGCGATGTTTCAAACCACTATAACTCAGCTCAGCCACTGAAGCTGAGCACAGCTGAAGAAACCACTCAACTAGGAACTCCAACTTCAAAGCCTGAATTTTTCGCTCTTCAGTACACATGTGTAACTCCCATTAGCATTAATGGGAGCTGTGGGAGCCCACTGCTCAGAGAACATACCTTCAAGTCTGTTTGCTTGATGAGCATGCAATTAAACCTTATGGCCCAAATTTTTCAAGGAGAGAATAGAAAGTACACTATGTACTCATGCACAATCAAGTATGCTCATTCCACACAAAAGTAAGCCATCGCCTCAGCTTAAACGTGAAGTAAGGATTGCCTAGATTAGGCCCATTTTAACTTCATTTATACTCTTAGATGTCAATAATGTCCTTTCATGGTATTTTGGAAAAAGCACGTCTCTGTTTTAAAAGTTGAGTTACATGTTTTGATAAGTCTAGAGTGCTTAAAGGACTTAGAGGTGAAAGACCCATTAAGATCAAGATCATTCCACATTAACTTTCCATACACGAAACACAGTATGGCCAGTGCAGCACCCATGTACATTCTGGATCCCCTCCTGCTTTACTTAATTGTTTTATTCTAATTTAAAGTTAGAAAAAGAAAAATAATTCCCACTGGACATAAAAAATAGAATTAGGAGGAAATTCTTTCCCTCAATAAAAGACTTGTTCTTATTAGAAATTAGCAATTTTCATAATTTTATTCTTAAAGAACATCTCCAAAATTTTCAACATTTTCCACAATAAAACATTAACATGTTAGTCTGTGCTCATCTACAGTCTTGATGAAACTAGCATGAAGAGACACAGTATCAATTAAAATGATTCATTTACAGTTGTTCAAATACATTCCTCAAGTTTTTAAAAAGTTATGAGTGATAATATTCATGTTTTATAAAGATGAGTTCATCAAGCAACCTATAAGGTTTTCAAATAAGTTGTCTATCTAGCACTGACATAATTTCAAAGTCATGACGTTCCAATAACATAAGAAATGGGAGCCTCTCCTGGGTACTGAATCATAAATACAAATGCATTAAGCTACAAGGACCCAATGAACTTCTGAGAAAGTATCCCAGCCAGCTTAGGCCAGAGCTGAGATGTCAGGACACTTTGCATACTGAAGCACTGGACGTGAACTAAGTGAAATCTCTACTTCCAAAATTTCATTTACTACATTCTTCATAGTATCACTCGGCACTTAATGTGCAATGCTTCATCTTAAAAGGGTGCTGGCTGCCATCTCTTCATGGGATTTGAAGGTTGTTGTGTCAAAACAATGGAGGATCTCAGATCACTCATATTAGCTTCTATGACATAGTGAATAAAGAATGGTAATCACAAATGAGAAAATATGCTTTGCTGTATGGTTAAAGAATCTGTAATGATGAGGATGTAAGAGGAAATTTGTTTATTTGTTTAAAAAATTGTCCACAAAATTGAAAGTAATTCAGATAGTCTATTTACAGCATATGTCAAATACAAAGTCACTTTCAAGGGAGAGTCAGACCACTGTTGTTACCACAGGGGACCTATGTTTTCTTCTTAAACACTTGTCTTTCGACTTGCTTGGATTCAACATGCTAACAGTTCATCTGTGGTAAAAGTCTTCCTCTGTGTTGTTGAGACGAACTTCTCTCATGCATGTAAACTAATTCAGAACTTCCAGTGGGACACAGAACACAACCATTTCCTTATTAGGGGTGTGAGTTGGTACTGGTCTAATTGGAAATAACCAAAATACAAAACTGCGCTAACTCAAAAATTCACATGAGCCCATCCTCACTCAATTTTATATAACCTTTGTCCAAATTATTTAAGTCCTTTATCTTCACGTGATCCCCAAGTTAAAAGGACATATTCATATTTCCATATAGTATAAATCAAAATATACTGAGTTCATAAACCATAGGCAAATCATAGAATTTATAATACGTTGATGGTTACAAATGGCAATTATGTAAGATATTTGCTAAGAGGGAGAAAAGAAATGAAAGGAGATGAGGGGATGAAGATGCCTACCCAGTGTGTCTAATAACTATTCTGAGAAGCACCCTGTTATGACCCCTGTAAAGAGGCAAGAAGCAGCAGAGAGTTTTAGAATGTTCAAAAGAGAACAGCTAACAAAACTACTTTTTAAAAAAAATCTCCCTGCATTACACTTTGCCAAATAGCTTGAATTAAAACAAGAGACTCTTTGAGTCACTAAGAAAATAAAATTAAGAATGGCCAACCTTTCATAAGCATAGCCATTTCTGCATGTATGTCAATGTATGCATAAAAAAGGGTAAATTTTCTTTACCTTCAGACTTCAAAGTTGCCACTAAACGGCACGTACAACTGAAATGGTAATTTCAACCTGGAACACACTAAATAGAAAATAAATAACTCAGGAACTAAAGTCATACCTTTGAGTCTTTGTTTTTTAAAACTCACTCTGAAACAAAGACTTTGTCCCATTTACAGGCCTTGATTTTAAATTGCCATTTCTTTTCACACTCAATTAAATTGTCAGTATAATGAAGAATTGTCCAACTGAGTCAAACTGTGAAGATCTTCTCACTGCTGAATTCTGAAGTCTTAATTTCCAAATGTCTTTGCCTAAAATAAGACTTTAATGTCACCTCCTCAACACTAAGAACTGCAAGGCTTGTGACACTGCTTAAGACAGACACAGAGCAAAGACTCAAGTTTTGGCATACCAAAAGAAATAGTCCACTATAACAGTTAGATGTTGGGTACTGAAGAAGAGATCATCATGCCCTGGTTTCTCCGACAAGATTGAAGAGAGACCATGTACCATCTTTAAACATCTAGCACTGAGTTGTCAATTTTCTGTGGCTGTCTGAGACATTTTTTTTTTTTTTTGGTCTTTTCGAGACAGGGTCTCCCTGTAGTCCCAGCTGTCCTGGAACTCACTCTGTAGACCAGGCTGGCTGTCTGAGACATTTTAAAAGCACTTGCTCTTTAAAGCTTAATTAAGTTTAAATTTAACATGTAGAGTATATATTCAGGTGCCATGGCATGATTTTTTTTGAAATATAACACATTCCAGAGTGGTGAAATCTGACTAGCGCATACCTTATCATACAGACTTAGCATTTTGTGCCAAGGACGGTGTGTCCACTTGTAGTACTTGTCAAGCAAAAGTACAACAGAAAGAAATACAGTGCTACTTTTATTATTTAAATTCATGAGTTTATGTGTGTCATACGTGTTTATATGTACCACCACATCTATACAGGAACCTGCAGAGGCCAGAAGAGGCAGTCAGATTGCCTGGAAATGGAATTACAGGCAGTTGTGAATTACATGTGGGTGTAAATGCAGAAAGTGCTTTTAACCAGTATGCCATTTCTCCAGCCCAATTAAATGTATTTTTAAAGGATGCTTTTAATCAGACATTTAGCTGAACACTCTATCTTCTTTAAATGGACAATTAGGGATGCATTTACTTCTCCATAACCTTCCATACAACATCCCACAGTACCCATTCTTATTACTTTCAAGCTCTTCCTAGGAGAATCTGAAGGGTGATGGTAAAATGTCCCTTAAACAACCAACTCAGGGAGGTTTAACTGTTTTTTCTACTGGAGCTAAAATACTTTTGTACACCTCCTTCCTTTTAATATGAATATATATATATATATATATGATTTCATATACATATATGTGAATGAATGATCAATATTTATCTTTCCATATCATTCCTCTCGAGTCACATTAACATTAACATAACTGCAACACAGCATCAGAGGGCAGCAGGAAGCTCCACATAATCTGTAGTCAAAAATCCAGGCAATCCCTGAACAATGAGTCTATCAAGCAAGTCTGATTTTCCAGTCCTCTCAGTGCATAGTTAACTCTACAATGCACATGGAGATGCTTTTCCTGGTAATGAAGTATTTCATAGTCCTCCATTTCAGGATTCAGGTGTCTCTTTAACAGAACAGAGATATGTAAACTAAAAGATAAGCACCTCCAAACTCCTCTTCCATGCTTGACGATTTCTGATCCTCTAGAATTCTTTTCAATTTTATTTTTGCTTTCAGCAACTTGAAAATCCTGAATAAGCATACAGGTATGGCACTGCTTGCTCACAGAAGGAAAATAATCTGAAGTAATCTTAAGAATTCATTTCACAGATAAACTCTATAAGGACATAGTTCCAACAGCTCTTCCCTTTTTTACTTCGATCCATGACAATAAGCCATTCATTCACAGAGAAATAGCACAAACATAAATTTAGTAAATTATAAAAATGACACCAAAATTTATACAAAGCTGCATGAAAATAATATACAAATCCAGAGCACCTTGCTGAAAGTTTGTGTGGGTGAGGATTGAGACAGGGTCTCACTGTAGCCCAGCTGCCCTGGAACTCACTATATAGACTAGACTAGCTTGGCCTAGATCTCACAGAGATCCACTTGCCTCTGCCTCTCAGGCACTGGGATTTAGGTTTCACTTACCACATTCAGCTTGAAAGAATATTTTGCATTAGTGATGGTTGTGGGCAGCAGTTTGGGAAGAGACAAACAATGTGACCTTTTATAATACAGAAATCTTATAGTGCTTTATAAGTGAGAGTAGGGAAGGGGGTCTTAATATGACCAAAACAACATGCTATGAATTTCTCATAAAGATCAATAAAAATATTGTTAGACAGAGAGATAGAAAGACAGAGACTGGATGTGTAGAATTGCACATTAAACAGAGGAGGTATGAAAACAAGTCTAAGATATTCTCCAGAAATTTTAAAGAGTCAGAATTCGAAATATGGAAGAGTCCTATTGAGTGTGTGCATGAACCAGAATGAGGAAATATCCTGTTCTTCTGTGTGAATCCATATTCAGAAGCTGGTACATTAGTCAATGAAAATATAATCCAGATCTTGCATCCCTTGGTCCAATTACAGTAAAGAGCCAGAGTTCATAAAGCCTAAAGGTGAGATATCTTTAAAAGATTACCGTGGGGCTGGAGGGATGGCTCAATGGTTAAGAGCACAGGCTGCTCTTGCAGAGGACCCGGGCTCAATTCCTCACACCCACATGGCAGCTAGGAACTGTCATAAAAAAAATACCAAGATATTCAGCCTGGCTTTGTGGCACACGCCTTTAATCCTAGCACTTGGGAGGCAGAAGCAGGTGGATCTTTGTGAGTTCAAGGCCAGCCTGGTCTACAGAGTGAATTCCAGGACAGTTGGGGCTATGGGGAGACCCTGTCTCGAAAAGACAAAAAAATTTAAATAATAATAATAATAATAATAATAAATACTACTATATTAAAACAAATGCAAAAATCTTACTTATAGAAATCTTTACAGAAATATGTAACTGAGTATACATAAAGGAGGTGTTGCAGGGTCTTTGGAAGTCACCTAATTCTAAAGCTTTCTCAGATGCTTGGATGGTCTACCTCGGCACATATTAGATTACTTCTCCTTCATCCCCACACAGATGTTGTTGGGAAACAGAGGGCTGTAACAGTTGGACAGCGAGTGTTATACATCAGAGCATCTGCCGAACTTATTCAGTGTGTTTGCATGCAGTTGGCCAGACAATATTAAGGTACACCACATCCATTCTCATCATGAAGATTCAAAGTATGTGTAATTAAAACTACATTCTTTGGAAGTTATCACCATCATATTTTAACTATGTTGACAGGGAATGAAGAAAAGATGATCACAATGCTAGTTCTAGCCAGGCAAATTGCTAGTCCTACCAGGGAACAGTCAATGTCTTCATGGATCTCTGCAATAAGTTTAAAACAAGCCATTAATTCAAAGTCAATTCTTCTTTTCCAGTGATGATTTATCTGTCTGTAACCTGAGAGAATTCTATTTTTTATTGAGCCAGGGACAGTCAACTACATTAATGTATCACTGCAACAAAGAAAAAAGAAAACCCATAGTAAGTCTCTGTAGCATATATGGAGGTTTACAATGGCTCCACCAAACCTGGAGATTCAGATCTATCTTCCTAACACATAATAGCATTCATAGAACCCTGAGTGTCAATAGGAGGCTCCTTAGGATGCAGGGCTCTAATTCAAGGCGTTAAAAGTAGCCTATCCAAGACTCTCCCTGCTTTGGAGTGTATGTTAATGGTTTTTCTTAAAGGTTAAAACATCTACTATACCATTTTTAATAAATAAACGTTTTACTACCAAAATCAATTTTGTTTAATGAAGTCTTTGGAGTGAAAGATGCTTTAAGATATTTCACTAGTACATGTTAAAACCATCTCATACTTTATGCTTTGTCATCTCCAACTAGAGCAAGAGGGGACATAAAACCCTAAGTGCAGTAATAAAAAATTCATTATTAGTTGGGAGAGAAACAAATGGAAATATTACTTTAAAGGTAATTACTTAAATTTTATTTTCCTACAAATTAATTATAAATATCTTCTAAAATTAATTTTCTCATTAGGAAAGTATGTAACTTAATTTTTCTGTCACTTAACAGGTCATATGTCAAATATGTTTCTTCTTGACTGTTTGTTTTTTGATACAAGGTCTCACTATGTAGCATTAGCTGACCTAAAACTTGCTATGTAGACCAGACTGGCCTTTAACAGTGCTGGAATTAAAGGCTTGCACCACCATGTTTGTTGTCAACATACCATATATTCAACAAGCCTTCCTGTCACACTGATAGAACAGGTGATAGACAGTCAGCTCATACTACAAGTACTAGGTTGAAAAGATTTAAAGCTGGATTATTGGGAGAGCATTTTTCTTCTAAAATTATGTACAATTGAATGTACAATTACCCAAATTGCATTGCTCCTTGGAGCAAGTAATTTCCTTGAAGGTTGGTAGCTACAGTGTCTTCTGTTTTTTATTTCATATGTAGAACAGTTCCTGACACAGAGAGAGACATTACTGAATATATTTATGAGCTAATATAAATTTCCTCTCATATACAGCATGGGTATTGTTGCAATAGTCAGTAAGTCTTCTATCTTCAGGTAACAGATAAAAATGCTGAAGCTCAGAAGTGTTAAGAACAGTGTACACAGCCAAAGAGCCAATGGTAAAGGCAGAATTTTGATTTGCTTGTGTCTTTTTACTGAAATGGAAACTTAACATCACCTTCTAAAACTTCCTACACCAAGATCGATGAGAAAATTAAGTAAAGGCAAACACCCTTTTATGTGTCTGTATATGTGTGTAGGAGTGTGTATGTAGGTATATGGGTATGTTGTATCTATGTGTGTGTGTGTGTGTGTGTGTTTGTGTGTGTGTGTGTGTGTGTGTGTGTGTGTGTGTACACATCAATGGTGTATTGCCCTGGCGTATCTGTTAAGAACAAAGGGACAACGTCAGGTGTCTCTCTGGTGTTCGACTTCCACCCTGTCTGAGGTGGTGTTTCTTATTGTTTTGCTATTACATACACACACCAAGCAGGCTAGGTGGGAGCTTATGGGATTCTCCTGTCTCTGCCTCCCATCTCGCTAGAGGAGCGCTGAGATGGCAGAAGCTCCCGATTTACATTTGAAACTTACATGGGTTCTGGGGGTTTGAATTCAGGTCCTCACACTTGCAGGGCAAGTGGTTGTACTCACTGAGACATCTCCCCAGATCACAAATATCCTTTTATACCATCTCTTTAAATACTAAAATAGTGCATGAGATTTTCCTGTTCTTTTGTAATACATAATTAATGATGTAATGTTTTCAAGAAAAATGAAATGTGCAGGTAAATGGATGGAACTGGAAAATTATGATTAGTGAGGTAACCCAGATAGGAGATGACCAATGTCGCACGTTCCCTATCAGATGTGGACCCTGCCATCAAATCTTTAGATTTCTGTGTTTAAGTTCTTGTAGAAGCCAGCAAACTAGAAAGGAGATATAGGTGGGAGAGAAAGGGCATAAGTAAGAGAAGATAGTAGAATACAGATGACATAAAGGAGGAAAGGGGAATAATGAGGGAGGTGTAGGTGAAGTGAGGAATGGAAAGGTAGGGCAGAAGGGGTGTGGAGGGAGGGACAACTAACAACACTAAAGATGTTTGAGAAATCCACATGGAAACGTAGTATTTTATAAGCTTCATACAGAAAGATGGATGGATAGATAGAGAGATAAACTGGAGTGGAGTTACACATGAGACAATGCTCCTCCCAGAAGCCATAGGCTGCCAAATAAGCCCAGTGCCAGGTGTGGGATATGTCCCCTTAAGTTTGGTCAGGGGTTTGATGGAGAAGACCAAAACAATGCATGGTATTGCTCTTCTCTTACTTGCCCACTTGAACTTTATGGTCAGACCCTATTGCCGAAGACACAATGCACTTTGGTCACAGGACATGGAGAAATCAAGTTGCTTCTGACTGAGAGGCTTCCTCTCTGACAGCTAGCTTTCACAGTGCTGGACAGTGCTGTAAAGGTACTGGGGGAAAAGACATCAATAGCCTTTTCCAACTGTGTATCTTGTGAGCTACCATGATAACAGGCCTGGCAAGTTATGCCCCTGTGTGCAACAGTAACCAACCACTTTCTGCTTGTATTTAAGGCCCACTCCACAGAAAGAAACGGATTCCTGGCATTGCAAATCTAGCCAAAAATCCATGCCTGGGGATCTCATAGTCCCTACAGCGAACCTATTATTAGATTACTATCAAATTGCATTTTACATTCTTGTCTCTATACACATAGATTAGTGCAGCTCTCTGACCTCATCAGAGAAGCCTGTGGAGTGGAAGATGGTTAATTTAGAACCTCACAACTGGCCAAAGGCAAAGAATAACTATCTTTGTAGTCCTCAGGCACAAATGGAATATCTATACCATACTGTCTCTCCCAAGGCTCAGGGACCATCATGGGGTATGTGTGGGGGGAGGGGGGGGTGGGGGGGTATACAAGCCAAAGGTTGGAGAGGACCAGAGAAACAAAGTCTTCTGGACATAACAGGAAGGCTGAGCTCATCAGGAACCCATAGAAGCTGTGGTTGCCTGCACAAGATCAAGCCAATTAACATTCTAATACAGAGTGGGAAGGGGGGTTTGCAGGCCATCATCACTAGCTAAGGAGCTATTGAGAGTTGATAGCTTCTGGGTACAGAGTGAATTTTTTAGGGTGTGGCCTCGGTAGATGGGCCATGCTCCAGTGATGTCCCTACTTCCAGATAGGGCAGCCTAAAGTGGACTAGGTGGGTTGTGAAAAAGAGAAAGAAACTGGGCACAGTGGCACCAGCTTTTAATCTCACCACTGGGGAGGCAGTGGTGAGTGGATCTCTGTGAGATCAAGGACATGTGCGAAGCTGGGAAAGGAGAAATGTATCTGAGAAAGTAAAGGGGAGGAATGGGGTGAAGTAATAATGGTGTATTTTTAAAGAGCAAAATCAATCAATCAATCAATCAATCAATCAACAAATCAATCAATAAATCCAACAATGAGGCTTTTACTTAGCTCTGTCTAAAATAGAAAATGAGGTAAATCATATTTTAAGTGTGACCTAAACTTGGCATAAGTAATCCAGCAACTGACTGCACAGTCCTATCGTGGGAGCACTGAGAAGAAAATGGAAATGCACATTATATGGCCTTCAGCACAAGAGCACAAGACGCTAAGATTCTTGAGATTATATAGTAACATGTAGTAAATGATGTGCACATTTTCAAAGTGGCATTAAGAAAAAATACATATATGTTTTCCATCTCCTGTTAAGTATTTCCACATAAAAGATTGGTTTTCAATCCACTGGACAAGAAGTAAGTTTTTTTTTGGGGGGGGGGTAGGGGATGTTTGTTTCGTTGGCTGATTGATTGTTTTTACTTGCTTACTTGAAAGAGTGTTTTTGTTTTTTTGTTGTTGTTGTTTTACTTGTTTACTTGAGACTCTTTACCTATAGCCCAAGCTCACCTGGAAGCTCACCTGGAACTCATTTTATAGCCCAGAGTGGGTTGATCTCAGAGATCTGCCTCCTGAGTGCTGGGATTAAAGATGTGCACCAGGACGCCTGGAGGTAAGAACTGTTTTAAAAGCAAAAAAGAGAAAAATTCTTTTCCAGGGCTCTTGTACTATGCCTCCTTTGTGGCAGCCATGTATTCACAGAATGTGTATTTATTAGGATATTATGAGCCCAGAACTCTTCTAGATGCTAGGGAATCCAGCTGTGGTTGAGAGAGACAGAGTTCATCTTCAAAGGTATGCTGAAGGGAGAAGCAAGGAAATTAACTTTTCAGTAACTTTTATATTCAGGTCACTCTGCCACATCCTTCACACATAAGTCATTAACTTCCGGGAATGAACCTAAAAGGTTTAAGAATTTCACACTTAGTCCTGACAAATGTGTCTGGACCACGTGGTTAGGAGCAGTGTAATGCTGACATTTACTCATGTCTGATTTAACTGGCTATACAAAAAGAGCTTTCTTTCTTTGTGGTTTCTTGTAACTCTGTGTTACTTTCCCTCTGTCTTGGTTTGCTGATTCCATTCATATTATCTAATTGACAGTTGCTGAGGAAATATTCAATACTTGGTCCAGTATAGACAAAGTAGGTGAGTTCATGTATAAACAGTCTGTCACTGCTTGCTATGTGATTATTTATCTGCTTCTGTGTGTTCTCTCACTTTCTCTGTGTATATTCACTCTACACACATGTGCTGGATGCCCAGTAAATACCAGAAATATGTCTGCACTATAGGAAAAAAGTAACATGGTTTACACACATAACAAGTTACATAAAATGAAAGTAAAAAGGAAGACAATTTCAAAAGTGGAAAGTACAATGAAACAAGTTAAGCATGGTATAGGAAGTACATCTCTACATATACAAATACAGATCTATACACATCATGAACAAAACATTTGTGTATCTATATAATACATATATGTAAAATACATCTTACAGAACTTTTGGTTGAACTGTATAAGCTCTAAATGCGAAAACTAACAACTAAGTTTATTAAAATTCATCAATGTTTGATTATGCTACACTGTATCATATTTTCATGTCTACTCTGGTTAATACCAGTTCTTTGTTTGCCATGAAACTGCACAAGTACACAGTAAACAAAGGAGAGTCACGTGCCAGTACTCAGCACAGAAAACAATATTACGCTATTAGTAAGACATTTTTATCTCATTTATGACACAGAACTTCTTTCTCATCTTTTCCTAAGACATGGATTTGCAGTCCTCCCTCAGCCTCCCCAGTACAGTCTAGCACACTTGGCTCATTTTTTTTCCAAAGCTCTGTTTGCATTATACTTTGATAAATGAAGGATTCCTTCTGTGAAAATCCAAAGTATATTCAAATTTACTTCCAGAACTTAGACACCCTCAGGTCAGGTTCATTGTATGGACAAACAAAACATACATGGGAAATTTTGATATATAAATTAAAATATAAGCTCATTTTGAAAGATAATAGGTAAGAGAATCATAATCTACATTTTCTTGCCATCATTAATAAAATGCATTAAGAATGTTGGGATGAGCAGGGCGTGGTGGTGCATGCCTTTAATCCTAGCACTCACTCGGAAGGAAGAGGTGGATCTTTGTGAGTTCAAGGCCAGCCTGGTCTACAGAGTGAGTTCCAGGACAGCTGGGGCTACAGGGAGACCCTGTCTCAAAAAGACAAAAAAAAAAAGGAAACAACGTTGGATTTACATATCAGCATTTGGTTTAAATGTTCTCTTAATGCATAAACTTACCAGTGTGTTAGTAGTGCTGTAATGTGCAGGTACAGTTGATCATGTCTAAATCCATATGTGGAGACCAGAGGATGACACTGACACTGGTGTCCTGATTTAAACACTTTTCAGATTCCCCTTAGAAGAGTGCGTCGATTTCCTGCGGCAACGTAGCCAGCTGAGAGCCAGTAAGCGCAGCCAGAGCACACACATATCTACCACATGTTAACCACCATTGGCGCCTTTAGTGTGAGAGCTATGGTATACCTAGAACTCAAATCCCATGTTCCCACTGAGTCCGCTCTTCAGTCCCTTGCCTTTTAAATAGGCTACAATAGGTTGCTTATTTTTCTAAGGATATATCTTATTAAGAGTTTTATGACTAAGCCCTAAATGAGGTATTTTGTATATCTTTGCTGCAAATCCCAATACATTTTTCATGACAACTTTTAAAGCTGTATCTTAATGAGTAGCTTAAAATTATTTGAAAGCTAAGATATTCAAATTTGAAAAATCAGCTTGATTTTTTATTTCAGTGAAAGGGCAAGTAAAGTATCAGTTTTAAAGTAAAAGATTTAGGTTGGTAGTACAAATTGCAAATTATCAACTCAACTAAGTTGTCTATGGTAACTTACTATAATTGTCTCTCAGGAGCAGGGACAATCTCTTTTTTTTTTATTTTTTTTTTTTTTTTTTTTTTTTTTTTTTAAAAATTAGCTTTTTATTGTTTTTATTGAGCTTGTGCATTTCATTACATTTTTTCCAATTCAGTTCAGGCTAGTTTCCTTTCCCTCCCCCCACCCCCACCTCCCCAATCCCAGATCCATCCTTCTGCAGTAACTGTCCTGGCATCTGTTCCTCGTTTTTTTTTTTTTTTTTTTTTTTTTTTTTTTTTTTTTATTTTTTTGTTTATTTTGTTCTGAATTTAAAAGTATGCAAAATAAAAAAATAAAAAAAAAAAGCATCGCAGGGACCATCTCTAAGCCAGAGAAGTCCACCCAACCTCATTTTTCTACTTCACGGTTCCCTCCCTGCTACTGCAATTTGAGCTACTATTTATTCTTGATGGCTAGTTTAATGGGATAACTAGCATAGGCCACAGGAAGCCCAACTACTAGCTCAACTATTCTTTGTAAGGGTATTGTTGTAAATGACAATTTACAATCTTGTAAATGAGACCAAGAAAACAGAAATTCTCTCCATTATGTAAGGGTGGCAGTGGAATGAAAAGCCTGGCCCTCCCACAAATAAGGATAAATTCTTCCTGCCTACAGTCTGTGAACCAGAACAGGAACCTTTCTAAGCTTTTACACTCATCAGACCATCTGCTCTTCCTGGGCCTTGATCCCACTGGCCTGGGCACTAGAAACACAGCATCCAATCTCTTGGGTCTCCAGCCTGCCAACATACCTAGCAGATCTTTGGACTTGTCAGTCTCTGTAATCATCTGTGCCAATTCATTATAGTAAATCCCTTTCTGTATACACGCTGCTGGCCGTCTTGCTCTGGAAAACCCTGACACCCCGCCCACATCCACTATTAGTGTTTAGTCTTTTCCTACAAATGGGTGCTCTAGGGGCTGGAGAGATGGCTCAGTGGTTAAGAGCACAGACTGCTCTTACAGAAGAACCAGATTCAATTCCCAGCACCCACATGGTGGCTAAGAACTGTCTTTAACTCTAGTTCCAGGGGAATTCAATGCCCTCTTCTGACCTCTGTGGCATTGCACAACATTGGTGCACCAACCTACATGCAGACAATACACTCATACACAAACAAAATAATAAATACATGAATTATATATTAAAAAAACAAATGGGTGCTCTAGATGCCTAGCATAACTCTGCCTGTCATTTGGAAAAGTGTAGCTCCTCCATGCTAAGAAGCATTGGGAGGAAACATCTAACTATAGTCCCAAATAATATGACAAGAATTATTTTTAACATGGAAAATCCCAGGAATCTCACGTCTATGACCCAGAACAAATTATTCCACACTTTCAAAATCTTAATTTTTTTTAAATCATAAATAAATCATTTAGATAAATAACACCAAATTCCTTTCTAGCTCAGCACTTCCTCAGTCCTCTTAATTCAATCACTAGTAAGAACTCCTGCGGTTTATATCAAATTCAAAATATTTGAAGGTATTCTTTTAATAGGTCAAGAAAAGAACATTGTTCTTATTTGAAAGTAGTGATTCACAAGGATATTTATTCTCTCTTTTAAGACAAAATCTCAGTGCAGAAAAGTGAGAGATATCTGCTCCAAAGAAGAGGCCTGCACCACTCACACTTCATGTGGTGACATGACATGCTGCCCGGCAGAGCCTCTGAACATGCAGAAACATCCTCTGAAAGAAGATCTGTTTAACTTCTCCCCTTGCTAGGGTCTCCCCACACTGCCTAAATGAGTTCATGCCTTAGTGACCCTGCTAAGGAAAAAGGAATTATTTTTAAGACCTAAAGATAAAACTACTGAAAGTCAGCAGTTTCTGAGGTGTTTGCCCACTGTGACTTCTTTTTAGCAGAGAGGCTATATTATACAGGAACACTTTATCATTCTGTTCTCAATTTTTTCCAAGTACTCCACTCTTTCATAAGCCTTTTCAAGTAATCTTCCCCCTGTACCGTAATTGTCAGCACGTTTATTCTGTGCTGGCTGCCCTTCCTTTTGTTTCAGTCTTTCATAAAATCCTTTTGTGAGACAGTCAAGCAGCTGTGCTTTGTTCTTTGATGTTCCTAGCCTGGATCCCCAGCCGAGATCACTTTATAACATAACCGGCAAAGTACCATTTTCACAGCAGGGACAACTGTGTTCATCTTCAAAAAGAGGCATTAATAAAATGAGCCTGTAATGAACATGCTAATTCTGATCGCAGGGTAGTGAAGGAAGGCAGAGACTCCGCTGCCACCTCCCTGAAGGATGGGGGAGTTGTGTGTTTCTTTTTTTTTTTTAACACCTGCTATAATGGCTTACATTTTTTTGAAGAGACATATTATGCAAACATTTCTCTCTGCTTTCAAAGGCAGTGCTGCCTCTCTCACATCCAAGTTGCTGTGTTTTACTATCTCAGTAACAGTCACCTTCGGGGAGCATGATTTTTTCCATCTTGCAAGAACTGACTTCCTGAAATAGGCATGTCACTGAATCATAGAAAGGTAGTGAGAAGTGATCTGTCTGGTCTATCACCAAGCTAAGTTTCTCTGTACAAATGAGGTTAAGAAGAAGAAAGAAGATATTTAAGAAAACAGGGCTATCGGCAGATTTGATTCAACACCACAGACCTCTCCTCTCAGAGCCAGAGCTGGAGCTCCAGCAACCCCAGCCTCTACTTGCACATACCGCATAGCACCCTAAAGGTGACTGCTTACAGATGATGTATTTTATTTTATTTTATTTTTTTTTTTTGGTCTTTTTGAGACAGGGTCTCCCTGTAGCCCCAGCTGTCCTGGAACTCACTCTGTAGACCAGGCTGGACTTGAACTCACAAAGATCCGCCTGCCCCTGCCTCCCAAGTGCTAGGATTAAAGGTGTGCGCCACACCCGGCTAAAGCATTACATTTTGAAATATATTTGTTAAACCAGATAAACAAAATACCATATTAGTCATATTAGTCAGTTAACATTTTAGACAACTGTCCTTTGAATGTTTTCTAAGGAAAAGCTAGCTTCCCATAACAGATCCAAGCAGCAATGTGATATATTGTACAAGGTTGACTTGTCCTGATGCTGGTAGTGGTGTTTGGCAGTGCTATTGTTTGGATGTGGTCAAGGATATGAATTTAATCCACTGAGGTTAGGAACATGCCCATTTTGTGTCTATTTTCCAATGGCTGTTGCCCCCCCCCACATGAAATGCATTTAAGTTCAAGAAAAATGCATGATCGTTAGATGTTTGAAGGACAGAATTGATTCACTTATCCCAGAACTTCCTCTTAGAGAAGGGAAATTACATTAACAGGAAAAAGGGTTCTTGACAGCTTTCCTCCACTCCAGAGAAGTAAGCATTCTTGGATTTTTATTATTAAGAAAAGATTTTGCACAGTGCTGTCTCTCACCCTCTGCCCAACAGCTGAAAACACAGATAGAACATGATCATTCCCAGTTATCACTACACATGTTTGTGTTTTCCAACAGATTATCTTGGTCAGGAAAATTACGTCCAATCAAGTAAGGATCCAGAGAAGCAATATGATTTGGATGCCATTTTCTACATCTACTCTCTGGCACTCACCTAGCAGTCTAACATTTAATCCTAGTCCTCAGCAGTGTTCCACATAAAATAAGCCTCAGCCCTCACTCAGCTCCCAGCAGACCCTGCAGCCCTCACTTCCAGCTCTGCTTTGGAGGGACCACATGTGGATAGCAAATATGCACTGCATTCTAAAGCGCCAGGTAACAAGGTAACTAGAGATCCAGTATGTGCTTGTGGTTCCACAGCCAAAGTAATTAAAAATAACAATAATAATAATAACAATCTGAATGACTACCTTCAAATTGCACTTTCTACTTCATGTGCTCCACTCTATAGTGTTTATAGAGTGTCCCATCCAAGAGCAGCGCCAGCCTAGAGCCTGAGGTTATCCATCCTACACAAATGGTTTTTGAAGGCCAGGCAAGTTTGAAAATAGCCACAGTGGGAAAGCTGTCCCTAACATGCTACTTTTGGTGCACATGGGTGGTCAGGATATTATTTCAGTGTTTCCTGCATTAGTCACACAGGTCAGACATTTGAATATCCAATTACTTAGGTTCTCCAGGAGCCCATTTGATATAAATGAGTGATCTCCGTCCAGCCTACTTAGACAAAAGCCATCATGACAGTTGGCACATTTTTGGCATTTGTCAGCAAAGTGGGAAGAAAATAAATGACCCATGTAGCCAAAATGGGAGTGTGATAAGGGCCACTAGACAGCAAGTGTAAACTGCTCTCAGTTGCCTACAGAACTAGCAAGCTTGAATATCTGCCAACATGATTCATAAGAGAAAGTAAACTCAAGACAGAGAGCTCATTAGTTATGATATGAACCTCTTCATATTCATTAATTTAACTATTTAAAATGTTCTAAGCCCGGGCTGGAGAGATGGCCTAGTGGTTAAGGGCACCGACCGCTCTTGCAGAGGACTCAGGCTCGATCCCCAGCACCCACATGGCGGCCAAGAACCGTCTGAAACTCCAATTCCAGGAGAACTCCAGTTCCAGGGGAATCTGAGACCCTCTTCTGACCTCCGCGGCATTACACAACACGGGTGCACAAACTTGCATGCAGACAGTACATTCATACACATACAGAAATAAATAAAAATTAATAAAAAATGTTCTAAGCCCATGATCACCAGTTTAATGCTGGGCTGTGTCATAGAGGCTAGTGCAGGAAGCTCAAGACAGGACACACGCTTGCTGGACTTCATTTGGGTGACCATGGCAAGGATGGACCCCAGTGTGGAGCATGCGAGGCAGGACTGATGGTTGTTTGGGCTTGCCAAGGAGGAACTTCCTTGGGGAAAACATGACTTCTTTTAGCAATAAAAGAAGAAGGAGGAGGAGGAGGAGGAGGAGGAGGAGNGATGATTGTACAACACCTGTGACAGCTATTGTTTCCTCTAATAGGTAATAGAGTTTGACGATGGATCTGGATCAGTTCTTAGAATACAGCCTTTAAGGACTCCACGGGATGAGGCCATTTATGAATGTGTGGCCTCGAATAATGTGGGAGAAATAAGTGTGTCCACCAGACTCACAGTTTAATGGTAAGTGAGAGGTTGTTGCTACTATCTGTATGTCAGTGTCTCTAGAGGACAGTTCAAAGACTAAAATTGTGATAGGGGTTCAATGAGAAATGAAATTAAATGAATTTTTGGACAGGCTGTTCTTGACTCAGACAGTGGATTGTCTTCGGTAGGTTCTGAGATTCTAATCAAGAGTAAAATGAAAAGGAGAATGAAGTTCAGTTTGTTTCAGGCATCATTTTTATTTGGAGTCAGTTAAGACTCCAGAAAAAAATCCTAGTTCGCTTACTTTCTTTGCTAGCATGACTTGTGCATGAAAAATCTCACACGCAATATTATCCAGTTATGAATGTTTAAATACCCAAGCAACGTGACAAATTAAGCATGTTAAACAATGTCGTATCTATGTTCAAGGATACGATCATGCTGTCTTATTCTCGCAGAAAGAATAGGTCCTACACTCGCTGTATTGGCGAAAACGCTTACCATGTACTATTCTCTATGTAAAATTAGCTTCCCTAAAACAATGATCAAAACAAAGAATAAGATAGACACAAGTGAGAAAGAGAAATTTCTGTATACTGTAAAGAAGGAAGGTATGCCTGAGGATAGACGTGAGGATAGACACATAGCCAAGGTGTGAACTGAAAATTTTCCCAGGGTTCAGCACTGCAGTTTCAATTCTCTGGTAGGACACACACATGTGAAGAGTAACCAGCTCTGTAGTCCTATACTGCCTTACTCATAGTTCATGTTTGAGCATACAATTTTGATATTTTAATCCCCAGATTAGGACAGAGACTATGAAAGCATCTACCTCATGGAATGTCCCTTCTGCTCAAGGCATACCTCTGGCTTTCATACTCGTACATGCTCTAATTCTAATGCCAATTCTAATGCATGCTGGCCAGTTCTAACCCAGGAGGGTCATTAAGCTCGATCAGTGGGGGTTGACTTCATAAAACTTTGTTTTATTTATTTATAGGATTTTTTAAAATATTTATAATTGCTTAAATATTTGCAAAGATCAAAGGAGAACTATAACTACCAGGCAGCAATAAGATTGTAGGCAAATTAAAGGAGAAGACAGAATTCAAAGTATTTAAAGGAAACTCCAGCTGTGAATATATGGTATTCATGGACCATGGAAAAAAGTCTATGTGAATATTGTGTGTTTCATATTTAACCCATCTAGAAATTACCTTCATTTTTCATGTGTTCATATCTGAAAGAAAAATCAGACTCATTTATTGATCTTCGTTTTAAAAATTTTCATTGATTCATCGACTTAGAACCAGGTAGAAAGTCCCTTTCAAAGGTACAAGGAAGAAACTTTTTTGTGTTTTTTTTCTTCATCATCAAACCCTTTGAGTTCCTTCAAAAGGGACAATAGCCATCATTTACATGACTTAATCTTTATGTATTTGATGAAGAAATTAATGAACTGTTGGCAGAAAAGATAATTTTACTTAGAAAGTCACAGGGATTTAATATTTTCCTGCCTCCCAGATGACTGGAGATCCCTGATTTCATCATCGCTTTTTTATACAGTGGTTGTCAATAATAAATGCATTTGAAAATTTTACTAGAGTCTTGACTTCCTACATGATTATCTGTCATACGTAAGTTCATTTGAATGAAAATTCATAAAATCAGCAAAGCATTAACCCTTTCTATTTTTAAAGAGCATATTTAATTGTTCTGGAAATGTTTCATGGAAAAAATTCAAAGGAAATATAGAATGGACAAGTGGTGTATATAGCTTTGAATATTTTCATACATTCATGTCAGATGAAATAAGAGGGGGTAATTATGGTCGTTTCCTAGAATCATTTGTTAACAACTTTTTAAGTGTTGTTAATTTCATTATAAGCAAGCTTCTTTTTTTCTTTTTTTTATTTATTATTGTTTATAAATTTCCCACACATCAATACCATCATTTCCATTCGAATTTAGAGTCACTTTCCTTGCCATGCCTCACCACCACCTGAGTACCTGTACTCTGCCATAATGGTCTTGATCTTTTCCCAAGCCTTTTCAGATTTTTTTTTTTTTTTTCCAAAAACAGAGACTATTGTTTTTGGGAGAACTTCACTATTTACTATGTTCATCTTTTTTCTCCGTTCTTTTGTTATTGTTGTTTTCTTCAACTTGTATTATATATATATATATATAGATATATATATATATATATGTAATATATAAAGACATACACACATCAACTGAGTTGGAGGATTTTTTTTTCTTTCTTTCCTCTGATGTCATAATTTTGGTATATGTGTGATACACACACACACACTCACACACACACACACATATATGTGTGTGTGTGTGTGTGTGAGTGTGTATGTGCATATTTTGGAGCAATACAAGTTGGAAAGAACAACAATAACAAAAGAACGGAGAAAAAAGACTGAAATAGTGAAGTTCTCCCAAAAACAATAAGTCTCTGTTTTGGAAAAAGAAAAAAAAAATCTGAAAAGGCTTGGGAAAAGATGCAAGACATATATGGCAGAGTACAGGTACTCAGGTGGGGTGGAGGCATGGAAAGGAAAGTGACTCTAAATTCGAATGAGAAATGATGTATGATGTGTGGAAATACTTTAATAACAATAATAAATTAAAAAAAAGAAAAAAAGAATGCTATTAATGAAATTAATCAACACTTAAAAAGTTGAACAAATGATTCTAGGAAACGACCATAATTACCCCCTCATTTATTTCATCTGACATGAATGTATGAAAATATTCAAAGCTATATTACACCACTTGTCCATTACTCAATATTTCCTTTGAATTTTTTCCATGAAACATTTCCAGAACAATTAAATATGCTCTTTAAAAAATAGAAAGGGTTAAATGCTTTGCTGATTTTATGAATTTTCATTCAAATGAACTTACGTATGACAGATAATCATGTAGGAAGTCAAGACTCTAGTAAAATTTTCAAATGCATTTATTTATTGACAACCCACTGTATAAAAAAGCAGATGAAATCAGGGATCTCCAGTCATCTGGGAGGCAGGAAAATATTAAATCCCTGTGACTTTCTAAGTAAAATTATCTTTTCTGCCAACAGTTCATTAATTTCTTCATCAAATACATAAAGATTAAGTCATGTAAATGATGGCTATTGTCCCTTTTGAAGGAACTCAAAGGGTTTAGATGATGAAGAAAAAAAACAAAAAGTTTCTTTCATTGTACCTTTGAAAGGGACTTTCTACCTGGTTCTAAGCTAGATGAATCAATGAAAATTTTAAAAGAAGATCAATAAATGAGTCTGATTTTTCTTCAGATATGAACACATGAAAAATGAAGGTAATTTCTAGATGGGTTAAATATTGAACACACACATATTCACATATGACTTTATTTTCCATGGTCCATGAATACCATATATTCACAGCTGGAGTTTCCTTTAAATACTTTGAATTCTGTCTTCTCCTTTAATTTGCCTACAATCTTATTGCTGCCTGGTAGTTATAGTTCTCCTTTGATCTTTGCAAATATTTAAGCAATTTAAAATATTTTTAAAAATCCATTTATATAGTTTCTTATAAACACAAAGTTTTATGAAGTCAACCCCCACTGATCGAGCTTAATGACCCTCCTGGGTTAGAACTGGCCAGCATGCATTAGAATTGGCATTAGAATTAGAGCATGTACGAGTATGAAAGCCAGAGGTATGCCTTGAGCAGAAGGGACATTCCATGAGGTAGATGCTTTCATAGTCTCTGTCCTAATCTGGGGATTAAAATATCAAAATTGTATGCTCAAACATGAACTATGAGTAAGGCAGTATAGGACTACAGAGCTGGTTACTCTTCACATGTGTGTGTCCTACCAGAGAATTGAAACTGCAGTGCTGAACCCTGGAAAATTTTCAGTTCACACCTTGGCTATGTGTCTATCCTCACGTCTATCCTCAGGCATACCTTCCTTCTTTACAGTATACAGAAATTTCTCTTTCTCACTTGTGTCTATCTTATTCTTTGTTTTGATCAGTTGTTTTAGGGAAGCTAATATTTACATAGAGATTGTTTCCTTAATTTTGTAAACAACAGTATCAGCTTGGGTAGTATGTAAAACATAACTGGTGAAGGAGGTGTGAGCATTTTTCATGCACAAGTCATGCTAGCAAAGAAAGAAGCGAGCACATAGTATTTCTTTTCTGGAGTCTCCTGCCCAAATAAAAATGATGCCTGACATCACAAATGAACATTCATTCTCATTTTCATTTTCTCTTCTTGATTAGCATACTCTCAAGAACCCTATCAAGAGAAGACATCCACTGTCTGAGTCAAGAACAGCCTGTCCAAACACTTCATTTAATTTCATTTCTCATTGAACCATATCACAATTTTAGTCTTTGAACTGTCCTCTAGAGCACTTGACATACAGAATAGTAGCAACAACCTCTCACTTACCACGTAAAACTGTGAGTCTGGTGGACACACTTATTTCTCCCACATTATTCGAGGCCACACATTCATAAATGGCCTCATCCCGTGGAGTCCTTAAAGGCTGTATTCTAAGAACTGATCCAGATCCATCGTCAAACTCTATTACCTATTAGAGGAAACAATAGCTGTCACAGGTGTTGTTACAATCATCTACCTCTCAGCTAAACTTCTCAATGCATTGGTGAAACAGCTATTAGGCTCTGAATAAATTCAGCATCACTCCAAGACTGAATTCTGATAGACTGAATATATGATCAAATTAAATGGATCTTGTCCCCCCAAAAGAAAGAAAAAGACATAAAATCATATGTGCTAGTATAGAGCTACTACATAGCTTTCTAATCACACTGAAAACCAACCAGGATTTCCCCATGAAGATATTTAAAGCTCATTAATTAGAGAAGAGCTCCACAGCTGTGATGGATAAACTTCAGCTACTTACTTTGACAATGAATATGCACATATAGATTCATTTAATAATTGGAATATAAGGAAGAATTAATGTTTACCACTGTACATATTTCTATCGGTTTAAATTGTCTCATTTTTAACAATACAGACTGGTGAACCATGAAGAGAAACTGCATAAATCCAGCACTTAGGCAGCCAACAAGAGGCCAGTCACAACCCAAAGCCCAACAGCATGCATTAATTTTGACATAAATCATTCCAGTATTTGTTTCAACTTAGCATTTTCTCCATTTTTAGGGCATTCTTGTCATAAAATGGGGCTTGCTTCACCAGGCAGAAAATCAGTGTCTTCAACACCATACTAAATTCACTATCATAAAAATGCAAACCATGATGACTGTAAGTGCAAACCATGGTGAAGGTAAGTGAGCACGCACCATGCCTTAGCCCTGCCCTGTTCCAGCAGCTGCTCATAGACACTGTGTTTGTTCTTTCTCCCCTAATGAATATTTCCATGTGCCTACACTGGGAATAAAGTGAGAATTTCTAATAAATACAGTTATAAATTGCTAATCCAAGATTTTGTTTCTGTATATTAACATACAGAGGAATGAGACTGAATATTTTCTAAATGTATCCATTTTAATTCTTTCATGCATTTTCATTGTAAATTCAGAAATATTCAAAATGTTCAATTTCTCAAAACTACTATATATTCAGAACTCCAGTAAGAACACATTTTATGTAAATCTATTATGCAGCTTGAGCGAAAAGCTTCAATTAGTAGATTCTTTCTCAACTATTCTATAATTTTTGAAAAAACTGATTATCTTATAACTATCTTTAATATCAATTTTAATTTTGAAAGATGTAGTTTTAAATGTCATTGTTCACCTTCTGGAACTATTTTGAATATCAAAAGTGCCTAGTTGAAATATGCAGTATTATCATTTGATTTTTATAAGATTTATTTAGGAAATCATTGTCAATAGCAAGCATATCAGAGCCTTCTTTTTGACAGTCACAACAAACACTTTATTTTAACTACAACAGGGGAAGAAACACATATATCAGAAATGTGCACATGCAAATAAATAGGTGTAGGAAATCTCTTGAAGCTTATTTTAGATATATTTAAATCACTATAGCTTAATTTCAAACACATGTAAAAATTTATGCATACATTTGTAAAATGACCAGTCAATTTTGAAATCCAATTTATACCTAATTAGAACCTTGATGGATCTGGTCTGTCTCCTTTGTACACTGGAATATGAAGACACCTTAGTTTGGACTCTTTGCTGCTGTGTTTTTTTTTAGTAGAGACTGCTATTAATCTGCCAAACTGGGAATTAAGCTATGAAGTCAATTAGCAAATAAGGCACAAAAGAAGTGAAATTTTTATCACTCAGGATAGTTTAGGGGTCTTGGTATCAAATCAGTCTCATATCTTTATTTGTTGGTGTCACATTTTGCTCTTTTATAACATGTTGTTCTAATATTTTTTCTCCTCCTTAACGGACAAATTTATTAACCATAAGCATCTTCCTGAACACTCGAAGAAGAACAACTGAACTGTTTTAGCATCTTTCTGAAGAACAAAACCCAATTTCTTCAATAGGTTTACTTCCATTGTTATCCGGCCCAGGTTGTTTCATGGCAGTGTTTTTCACTAACACACTGGAGCAAATGTCTCATTGTAGTTCACACGGCTTGTGCAAGTGCAGTAGGCACAGGTTGCTTAGCCTCTTCTCTCCCTCTTAGTAATCAAATCCCCTTGAGTAAAACACATCTTCACTTTAAGCCATGAGACTGGACAAAACTGACTCCATTCCCTATAACAAAAGTAGATTCTGGTTCTGACTGACATAAACTAGTATGTCTACACCATCCACCTGTCCACACAAACTGCTCAGATACAACCATATTAATTGGTATGAATGAGTGGGACAGAAACTTCTAGAAGAGATACATACATGCTCACACATCCTCCAGTCTTGGTAATGTAAGGGTCAGGTAGTCTATCTTGCAACCTTAAGAGGGAGGAGCTGAGGTTGAGACTGACAGAAGGATCCTCAGAATTCTTCAGCCCCAGTACTTGGGATGGAAATCAGTACCATGAATCCCAGAAAAACCCTCTACCAAAGCTGAAGTTCCAGCCCCTGAAACATCTTTTAAGCTCTCTCACAGGCAGATCCAAAACTCAGTCACTTCCACACCCATGTTCCCTGTTTTAAGAAGTCATTTGGCTAGAGCGGTCATCATTATCACCTGCAACACTACAAATGTCACATTCTAGTGCATGTGAGGGTGCACATCAGAGCAGAGATAGAGCAGGTACATTCTTCCCCAGAGAAACAGAACAATGGACCTAATACCTCAAATCTCTGATTGCTGACTTTCTTTCCTTTTTTGTTCCAGACAATTTTAGGTCTTGGGTCTCCTGTAGCTTGACAAATGAAAGATGCAACTCCACCAGAGACGCCTGTCTGATCAACCGGAGTTCGTGTAAACCTGGGAGGTGCTGAAATAAGAAAGAATAGATACGAGAGTTAGAAGGAATACTGAAATACAGACCATCACCCACCACCACCATTCTCCTCAGAGCATGCAACCTCATCCACACATGAATGTACTAGGGTTTCAAAATGAGAATATCACTTTTTACTTTGAGGGTAACTTTCTGGTCAAGTTATCTCTTATCTGTTAGTGTTTTTATTGCTGAAACCTGTATTAAGGCAGGGATCCAATAACATCCAAAAGCAACATCACACATTAATTTTTATTAGCAGTATTAAAAAAAATCCAATTTGCCCTCTGTAACGAAATGAGCTCATCAATCAATGTGAGTAAAATTTCAGCTCTTTGCTTTGATGTCACCATCAAGACCCTGCCAGAAAGCAACCATCGCTACTGAGCTTTAAAATTAGTGACATTTAAGAGAAGTCCTAGACAATTTTAAAAAGACAAGAAATATAGCCAGGAATTAGAAAGCTTAGCCAGAAACAGGAGGAAGAAACGCTACAGGGACCTTGATACACTGCCTTAACACCTCAATTCACAAAATAAACTGAAGAGAAGTGTCCCAAGTCATAGAGAAAGCAAAAGGATTTATCTAGAAGAGATGTATCCTGACAGATTACTAAGGCTGAAAGGATGCAAGATGAAAGCCTTCATGTCTTTTAAATATTCCCAACAGTCACACTTCTCACCTTTAAAGAAACACTTATTTTCTATTCTATTATCTCAAAATATAGGAATTGATCATACAATAATGATCTAAAAATGTAGGTGAATGCTTTTCTACAGATAATCGTGAGTAATTTGTTTAGCAAAAGAATATGTGTCTAAATATTAAACAATATAAGCTGGTCGTGGTGGCACATGGCTTTAATCCTAGCACTTGGGAGGCAGAGGCAGGTGGATCTCTGTCAGTTCAAGACCAGCCTGGTCTACACAGTGAGCTTCAGGCCAGCTGAGACTAAGGGGAGACCCTATCTCAAAAAGCCAAAAAAAAAAAGCATCGAAATTTATGTTGCAATAAACTATGGAATAAGGATGAATGTTACACAAGCAACAGGTACTTTATCACACGGTATGAGAAATACTTATGATTCAGTGAAAAGCCACAAAATAAAACCCAGAATTCTATGTGTGGGGGCATCTGATAATAAAGAAATAAACACAAGATCAGACAATATATATGAAAGCAATGATGGAGGTTTGTGAAGAGACATTTTAATTGCTTTTTCTATATCTTATCTTTTTAACATGCTTGATCTTTGTAAAAAAGTACATTTATTTATTTAATTATTCATTCATTCATTTATTTATGTGTGTGTGTGTGTGTGTGTGTGTGTGTGTGTTGCCTACAGAGGCCAGAAGGGAGTATTGTATCACTTGGAGTTGGAGATACAGTCAATGTGTGCCACCTGACATGGCTCCTCTTTAAAAGCAATGCGTTTTTAACCACTGAACCACCCCTCCTGTCCCCATACTAGACTTTTCTAATTCTCTTATATTTTTTAATTTTTTAAAAGTAAAAAAAATCTTGCTTTTCAATTTTACTTTTGTCTTTAAATCCCTATTACAGACTTTTGTCGTCTTATCTCCTACTGTTATCATTGATATTGATGATGACTATAACTACTTCTAGCTAATATTTATTTGGATTATAATATTTAAATATTAAGAAAGAGGAAAATCATAGCAATATTCCTCCTTGCTTGCTGAACACCAACACCAAGCAGTGCCCTGAGCCATGCTTCCTGTCTGATGCTCTGTGGGGGCCAACAGTGTGCCCTGATTGGGGTTGATTTCTGTACAGAAGGAAATATCTGATGCCCATCTGAGTTCCATGTTATTTGATTGATGGAGATAGACAGTAGATAGATAGACAGATAGTGTGGTAGATGGATCACTAGACAGATAAGTAGAGTCACTGGAGGAGAAAAACAACTCGCTTTATTGTTTCTTCACTTTCAAAATATAAGCTAGAAATAAATTATTTTGCAGATATCTTTCCAATTTTTACGTTACCTAGGTAATCAGGTGTGTACATGTAAAAGAAAATTTAGGAGGAGAGAAGCATTGTGAAAGATAGCCATAGGAAGTTACTGTACATCTCATCAACAAATTCAGCTTGTTGGAAACACAACGGCCTGAAGCATGTTTATGTTCAGAAGATTAATAAAGAAAATGCTTCAGACTGTAACATCTTTGGGTAGCAAAGTAACAAGATCCTTAAAAAACAGTGGGAAGTACACGGTGATTTGAAATTGCCTAACAGTGAAAAGGATGAGAAAGCTGTGATGTCACTTGTGTGGAGAAAATGGGATTACAAGTTTTAATATAATTCTTTCAAGTGCTTAAAACAATGCAGACTAATAATAACTACTACCTTGTTAGTACTGAATGAGAAAGTTTTAACTTCCCCATCTCTAAAATTAATAAAAGAAAACTCATAGTAAATACCTCAGCAAAGTCACAGGCACTGCCTTGCTGTGCCTGTTGTCCCAGTCTGCCATTCTGGAGGCCCCATCTCCTGATCATATCCCAAACTGCTCAGCCTGAGTTAAATCTGCTTTTCTAAACCAAGTTCCCACTTAAATTCTGTTTTGAAATTTCTTACAATAGTGCTCTAAGGGCTGTTAAGTGGCATTACTATGTGCAATTGTGTGTTATAACCCTAGGGACAGATGCCACTTCTGCACTGGGACCACGTTCAAGGGATGGTACCCACTTCTCCTCTCAAAGAATAAAGAGAAGTGAGAGATTCTTACAGACTGCAAGAAAGCCATACCACCTGGAGAGGGCTACATTGCCCACAAATTCCAACCCATACAAGAATAAACATTGTCACTCTAGGATAAAATATAATATTCTAGACACCATGGATAGCCTTTTCAGTAGGCATATGCATTGCATAAATAATTATTCAGTCTGGGAAAATTCATGGATGGGTACTGGTCAATCTATACAGCCAGCCAAAGGAAGATATGAGCTAGAAGAATAAAGTTGGTATTCTAACAATGTTGGGTGCAAATTAAAATGGAAACCCTTATTCTCGGAGGTATAACAATACACAGCAACCATTATAAGAATACACAGCACCCGTTATAACAATACACACCACCCATTATAATACTACACGACACCCATTAGAACAATACACATCACCCATTATGACACTACACAGCACCCATTAGAACAATACAGAGCCTCCATTATAACAATGCATAGCACCCATTATAGCAATGCATAGCACCCTCTTTAAAAATTTTATTGAATTTTTATAAATTTCGGACAGAACATCTCAATCAATCTTAATCACATTTATGCCCCATTGCCCACTGGTACACTCCCATAGCTACCCCGCTGGAGTTCATAACATTCTGTCATTTATGTTAAGGCCTATTGTGTCAAGTTACTGTTCCCAGACTTCCTCAGCGCAAGTTCATCTACTGAGGTCTAGTCAGCCTACATAGAGGCTTTTGCTTAAGACAATCCGCTCTTTCTTACCCAGCAGTAATCATCTGCCAATATTTCTTCAGCTAAGATTGGGGTCTGCTGCCTGTTTCCCCAATTCTCTGGTGGCCCTTCATTGCCTCCCAGATATTGAAGGTAAGACTCTATTGCTGGTTCTTAGTGCTGAAGGACATACTTTGGAGACAGGATTTGGAACAACAGAGCTGGAATTGACCTGGCCACCTCACCTGAAGGCTAGTTCTCATATCTTTGGAGAGCACTCTGAAACCTGCTAAGGGAGAACATTGATTGATCGTCCAACACCAGCTTTAAGACCAAATAACCACATCAGTGACTGGCACAGCATACAACATTGGTGCAGTAGTGGCAAGTATATCTTGGGGGCAACTGATGGGTACCTAACTGGAATTAAAGCTCATTCAATGGGAGAAAAACTCATGTGTGGTACTGTTAATACAACCAAATACACATGGCTGCAGAGCTCATAACCCCAAGGCTTTCACATCCTTAGACCGATGTAATTTCATACTCTGTGCACAACACCCATTTTAACAATGCACAGTAGCCATCTGAACAATGCATAGCACCCATCTGAATGAACAATGCACAGCACCCATCTGAACAATGTGCAGCACCCATCTCAACAATGCACAGCACCCATATCAGCAATGAGCAGCACCCATCTTAACAATGCACAGCACCCATATCACCAATGATCAGCACCCATCTGAACAATGCACAGCACCCATATCAACAATGAGCAGCACCCATCTCAACAATGTGCAGCACCCATCTCAACAATGAGCAGCACCCATCTCAACAATGCACAGCACCCATCTCAACAATGTGCAGCACCCATCTCAACAATGCACAGCACCCATCTGAGCAATGTGCAGCACCCATCTGAACAATGCACAGTATCCATCTGAACAATGCACAGCACCCATCTGAATAATGCACAGCACTCATCTAAACAATGCACAGCACCCATATGAACAATGAGCAGCACCCATCTCAACAATGCACAGCACCCATATGAACAATGAGCAGCACCCATCTAAACAATGCATAGCACCCATCTCAACAATGCACAGCACCCATATCAACAATGAGCAGCACTCATCTCAACAATGTGCAGCACCCATCTCAACAATGAGCAGCACCCATCTCAACAATGCACAGCACCCATCTCAACAATGCGCAGCACCCATCTGAGCAATGTGCAGCACCCATCTGAACAATGCGCAGCACTCATCTGAACAATGCACAGCACCCATCTCAACAATGCGCTGCATCCATCTGAACAATGCACAGCACCCATCTCAACAATGCACAGCACCCATCTCAACAATGCACTGTATCCATCTGAACAATAAACAGCACCCATCTCAACAATGCACAGCACCCATTTCCATTTCTATTTTGGCAAGAGGACAAAGAGATCTAGATGAATCCCTCTGATATCTTTTGTTATGGCTTCTTCTTCAATTTCACTCATATTCATGAGAACTAAAGAAAGAGGAATCCACATAAAGGAAAATAAAAGAGTGCTACTCATCACAAGTGAGGATAGAGACAGGTCTGAATAATCAATCTTGACTTTTATTCAACAAAGTACCACTGTCAACATATACCTGGCTTAAAAAAGAGAAATAGAAAAGAAAAAAAAAAAAGATACCAAGATATAATGGTGAAGGGAAAGGAAAAAAAGTTTCCAGTCACCAGGGCATAGGTGTGTTTTCCACTACTGATGTAGTTAGCTGTTATTACCCTCGACCTAAAGCTACCAAGGCTGTACTCTGCACAACCTTTCATCTCGAGCTGACTTTGACAAGTGAGAAGTGTGATTTTCATTATTAAACTAATCCCAGGACTGCAGAGGTCAAATTACTGATTGATTTAGAAAGTATTTGCCAAATGGAAAACGGGGAAGCTAAACACGTGTAGGAGTCAGAATATAGAAAAGGCTGATATACTAGAAAACGTCTGCCATACTTTCTGGCTGTTTTCAGATAGTGTTCTCACAACACATTTGCAGAATGAAAGTAGATCCATAAATATAGTAGATTGCCATTTTCTCTGTAGTGCAAGTGGAGCCAGAGGCTGTCAATTGATTTTTACTTTCAGCAAGTTAAACTTTCTAAGTGTAACCAATGTGCAGTACCATTGCTTGTGATGTGTTGCTATTTTGATGCTACATCATCCTTTATGTGCTGGCTTTCTGAAGTGAAGCAGGTGAGCTCAATGTGCTCTTAACTTGGTAAGTTTAGGGAAGACAGTCATGCAAGACTAACAAACTATCTTTGATCATCCTTAACCAAATTCTATTGAAGAGAAAGTTGTCTGTTTAGTACATCTCATTAAGTAAAGTTTGACATTAGCAGGGAGAGTACTGGAGTATATTCAGTATCTGTGGAAGAACAGAACTTGGGAGAAATTCTAAAAGGTTAAGAAGATGACTCTGATGTAATGTGATGAGTCAATGAAGACTCACTTAAAATAGAATCATAGAAAAGATAACATGCTACAAAGTGAAGAGAAAAACGAGGGTGCCATTTGTCTAATTTAATTCTAATTAATAAGATGCTTCTGTGGACATCAAGAAAATATGTCTCACAGGGAACAAAACCAAACAGCATGTAACTAATTGGCTTTATTTCTTTTAGCTGATTAACATTTCCTTAAATAGGGAGCTTTGTTTTTAAAGGAATATTAGTCATAAACATTGTACTCGATCTTGAAAGGGGAAGGTTAATAAAGCTATTAAATGATACTAAAGGAGATGGAGATGGAATGTTCAGTAGGAACATGCAGGCAGACTGTGTTTAGCAGCCTGCTCTTTTCTAAGTAGTACCTAGAGAATTTGAGAGACTTCATGTTGAGCCATCTCTTATTTTTCTCTGCAACTGTCAGGACAAGGACTCTGAAGGACCTATCAGGAACTGGAGATCAGCAAACTTCCTGAGCACATGATGGATTACCAAGGACCCCAAGGAGATGTGTGTCTGATAAGGGCTGGGCACATAGCACAGACATGTTCTGAGGATTTCCACTGCACCTGTTTGTAAAGACATAGGGCACCCAGACTACCACATGGTCGCATCATGTATGATCAGGGTCTTTCTATAGAATCCATAGCAAACAAAGATCTTCAAAGTCAAACTTTTTCAATTATTTATCATAGGTCTTTTTTTTTTTTGTCTTTTTGAGACAGGGTTTCCCTGTAGTCCCAGCTGTCCTGGAACTCACTCTGTAGACCAGGCTGGCCTTGAACTCACGAAGATCATCCTGCCTCTGCCTCCCAAGTGCTAGGATTAAAGGCATGTACCACCACACCCAGCTCATATTTCCTTTTTAATACAACTCCCCAATCAACATCTTAACATTAATGTTTATTTCAGGGATAGTATATTTCCGAATGAATTAAATAAATTCCTTTTTGGCAAATTTCATGCACTAGACAAAATGTTTTAAGATATTATACTGAATATCTTCCAACAGTCCTGCAAATGTAATCCTTACACATCTTATAAACTGGCAGAAAGCTTTAGAGTAAAACAGATATTTGGACCAAAGAGGTAAAGAAGGAGGAAGGATGTGGGGGGAAAAATAAAGACTGCCTTGAAGAGCAAGTCAGTCTGCTCTAATTGTGAGGCTCTGATATTTTCACTATGACAAACAAGAAGTTGGAAAGTTAAAAGCATACTGCACAAGCAAGATGATATATCTCATTTTTTGTAAAATTTGAAATTTATTAACTGTAAAATGTATAGTGATAGATTTCTGTGGGATTTAAGTACTTTGTGCTATATTGGAGCAGTTATGTTCCACTGATGGGGAAAATCACCTGGAAGATGCTGCCTATAGACATTCTTTTAAAAAGAAACATTATTCCAATAGCCAATTGAATCAGGTCTGAGAAGAACTGATATGAACTGTGGTCAACAGAGAAATATCAATGCCACAAAATTCACATACAAGTCATCCGGGTTCCCAGTTCAGCAGAGCTGAGTATGTTAACATTATACTACATTTTTCTGTGTATATTTGCTCATGAATGAAAACAAACAATGCTTTAAAGTGCTTGTAAATTTACTTATATTCCCCTTAAGAAACCTCAGTGATAAATCATTATATATGCATAAACCGTTGATTTTATTAGGGCCTCAATTAAAATTCTTCGTGAATGACTAATAGAGTGTGCTGCTATTTTATAGAGGAAAGCCTCTGCCTCTGTACAGCTGCCTCTGCTTAAGTTGACAGTGGGTCGATATGTACATTGATGATCAGCAAAAGCAAAAGAAGAGGAGGAAGGGAAGGAGGAGCAGAGGGTGAAATAACAGTTTGTACCTAGTGAAATAAATGCTTTACTTGAATTTTTCTCAATGCCTGATCTTCATTTCTAGTACTTGAAAATTCTCCTTTGTCATTTCAAAAGTGGCATAAAGAAGCACACCAAGTCAGCCACCTCCCTAAGAGTGCTCTTACCACATTGCCACTTCTGTTTGTGTCACTCTCATCCTGCCACAAACCAACATTTCAGACTGTACATCATCTTCTGGTATATTTGTTCCACAGCCAGTTACTCAGACACAGTAATATACCCCAAACCTCTGCTTTCATACTCAAGAAGAATGGTCTCAATTCTCTTTCTAGTATGGATATTCAAATTACCTGGGAGAAATAGAGGAAAAAAAAAAAACTGGTCCCCACTCCTGGCCTATAAAACAGAAAATCAGTTTAAGGGAGGGACTAGGTAAAATACTTTTGAATAACTGCAATATCTGGTTTGGTCTGAGTATTACTGATAGACATTGTGGGGGGTCTGTTCTCCAACCAGCCTGTTCAAGTTTTATACCTTCAACCATTACATGTTACTCTAGAAAATTCTTTTCTTTCTCTTAATATTATTTTGGGGTTTCTAAAATTATATATTTTCCATTCACACAATAAGCTTTAAGAGCTTACTGTTGCAAAATACACCCGGAATATTTGTTTGCCTTTCAGATATTTCTGATTTTCCCAAATATGTTTCTTCTACTGTTCCTCAAGGATCTAAATTCTACACATCCATGCACTGATGTGCATTTGAATGTTACAGCTTTTTCCAGTTCTTGAATTTACAGATTTTATGCATTGTTTAATTATAAATTAAATAATTGGAATCCCTATTTAAACCTTCATTTGGATGAAATGCACTCTACTATAACTCCTTCATCACTTTTTGTATCATGGAGTCAGAATATTATGTATTTCACTATAACTTTTTATACCAGTGTTTTTCCTTGTTTCGTATGAGTAGTACCATGAGAAAAGAATCTGTGTCCCAGTAGTCCTCCTGGAAGTCTCACCCCACACAGAAGTGCTTGTGCATACTTCCACTTGATGAGGTGCTATGCCCTAATCCTCACCCATGCACTTGCAGTGTCTAGGAAGGGTAGCGATACTGTAAACAAGGTCACCATGCCTATACATGAGTTAATCTTGATTATCTTGACAAGTAAGCTTTATAAACCACAGTGTATATAATACTCTGACACTGCAAACCATTAATGTGACAAGTGTAGGGCTGACTAGTCCATGGCCCTGAACTGGCAAAACAGTGAGGAAAATCATACACCTTTGGCCTTGGCACTTACCCAAGAACAGAGGGGCCCACATACAGTGCAATGACCTCCTAATCACACTAAATCCCTTTTGCTTTGACACTACTTATTTTTTTAATGAAATTACTCAACTATTCTCATTGGATATAGTGTCATACTATATATAAACAAACAAGATACTTAAAACTTGTAAATATAATTTTAAAATATTTTATTTTTGCTTTATTTTGTGTGTGTGTGTGAGTGTACTGTCTGCATATATGTGAGTGCACTCACGTTGCACAATCCTGTGCAGGAAAGAAGAGATCCCCCAGAACTGGAGTGACAGACAGTTGTTAGCTGCCATGTGGGTACTGTGGTTCAAACTTGGGTCTTCTCTAAGAACAGACAGTGTTTTTAACCACTGGGACACCTTACTTATTATTTTTATCTTATATATGGTGCATTGCCTGCATGTATGTAAGGGCACCTGTGTCATGCATTGCCCACAGAAGTCTGAGGGGCCATCAGATTCCCTTGCAACTGTTTTTTGGGAGGTGATAGCCATCCTGTGGTGCTAACAATCAAACCCAGGTCCTCTGCTGTGCCATCTCTTCAGTTCCAACTTTTTAATATTTTGTCTCAATGAATTAATATTTTAACACTTTCTATCTTGTCTAACACATTATTAAAAAGAAGTTATATTATCACTTTAAAATCAGACTTTAAGAATCATATCTAGATTAATTTATATTTAAAACCAACAAATTTATATCATAAAAGAGTGTAGCTATATTTTAACTTAAGGATTTCAATTGTTTCTGTTTAAGTATCATCACCAAGGCTTCGATGGTCTTCCTTAGAATTATATCCTCACATACGTGCATAATTATCATTTATTCCTTTTTTTTTTAGAAAGGTCTTACTGTACCCCAGGTACTCTGGAACTTGCTATGTAGACCACTGCATAGTGGTCTTGACCAAAGGCCTTGATCTCACTGGAATCAGCTTGCCTCTGCCTCCTGAGTACTGGGATAGAAGGAGTGAGCCACCATGCCCAGCTTGTTATTTACTCTCAATGTATAATTTCAATAGGTATGATGAATTATTACACATAAAAATCACTGAATAAAAATTACTAATTCTAAGGCTTGTCAGATATTACTTCAAGAAAAATATTAAAAATGGTTTATTAAAAATGGGAAAATTATTCTTTAAAAATAATATAAGAATTTACAGCAACATTATATCAATGGTCTAGTTACCTGAGTTATTATTAACACTAAAAATTAAGACTTTGTTCTTGCAGAAGCTTTGGGTGTTTTAAAAGAGCCAGATGGAAAGTAGAGATCAGAAAGTGATTCATTCAGAGGATGCCACTGTAGGGCCCAACACCTCATAAAAGAAACATCTTCACCCTGCTTTCAATATTCCCCTTGAGACATTTAGACTGCACCCAGTGATGAATTCAGAAACACCAGTGAGGATGGGGGAAGGATGGTGAAAAGACTTTTTTTTTTCTTGGTCCTCTTCTGACCTCCGAGGCATTGCACGACATGGGTGCACAGACCTACATGCAGACAGTACACTCATACACATAAATAAATAAATAAAATAATAAAAAATATAAAGAAAAGACTTTTGTAGGCAAGCTATTAAAACTGCTACTGTAGGGGCTGGAGAGATGGCCTAGCGGTTAAGAGCACCCACTGCTCTTGCAGAAGACCCGGGTTCAATCCCCAGAACCCACATGGCAGCTAAGAACCGTCTTTAACTCCGGTTCCAGGGGAATCAACACCCTCTTCTGACCTCCAGGGCATTGCACGACACTGGTGCACAAACCTACATGCAGATGGTATACTCATACACGTAAAAAATAAATAAAATTTTAAAAAATTAAAAATAAATAAAAACTACTACTGTATACTATCCAAATCGTTTTCAAATTTAAAAAAAAAAAAGGTATTCAAAGTATTCATGTATATTTTAGTCTTTCAAATTAGTTTTCAAAAATATCATCCAGGAGAAAGATGCAGGACAGTTATGGCAGAATGTATGATCCGGGGTGGGATGAGGGGAAGGGAAAGGGAATATGCCTAAACTGAATTGAAAAATTATGTCTGAAATACACAAAACGTCAATAAAAGCATTTAAATATCATTCAGGAAACTTTTCATAGAAATTAGATTACAGTATTTAAATTCATTTCTAATTTTATTACAGATTTCTCTCCATCTCAATGACATCCTCGGTCCTCCATGTTCAATTTAATTCCATCGCAAATTATTAAATCACTTATCTGCATACAAATTATCTTATATTTTCAATTAATGTCTATAATGATAAATTACAGGAATTTAAAATATTCTAAAATTTTTTGAATTGTAAGCTTAATTTTATTTTTAATGATATTTAGAATTCTTTCTAAGCATTTAATTGAACAACCCTGAGGGAATACTCAGCAGAAATTTACTTAGGATCAGGTAACACTTCCTGGAAATACCTATAGGACTGAGAATTCAGTTGAGTGACATTTACATCTTCTCATCAAAAGAAGTTATTTATAAAATAGTGGATAGAGTTTTCTTTAACAAAACTTTTGAGAACAAAGTCATTTCTCTGATATCACTGAAAATAAGAATAGTATGGAATAATCATTTAGGATATATAAATTTCACAAAAAGATAATATATAATGGTCATCTAGAATGAGTTCAGAGCCCAGATTCTCTTGCTTTTGTTTACAGGTATAACTGTAAGAAATACATATTTTACTCTAACCATTAATTTCATTATGTGCAAAATCAAGCAAATCACAATACCCAACATATAGGGTTGCTGTGAAAGTCAGAGGGGGTAAATAATGGCTATCAAGCATGTGCCACAATATCTAACATATACTCAGTAACTAAGAAACCACTGGATGAACCGCTCACCTTAACTCTATCCCTACCTATCCATATCGACTGCTACCTTCAACCTTCTCTACTGGTTCCCGCTCCCTCCAACATCCTGGATATCTTCTGCAAACAGTATATGCCCAAATTGACAGCAAATGCCTGTTCTGCTACTCACAGCACGTGGTTGGGCAACTCTAGTAGGTTAGTTCATGGGCATGGGTACAACAGCATGGGCCCTCAGGTCAGAACAACAAAGCAGCAGTGATATGTTCCAATATATTGTAGCTATTTATCTTATTTCAAAATATATTCAAACCTAGGTCATAAACACTTACTTTACAGCCCTGATAGGATATTACAACCAAAATAAACAATGCTCTACTTTTGGTATGTCTGGGCAGTAAAACTCTAAACTATTGACATGCTTAGTAAGACTAGCCATCTGTTTTGGTGTAAGACACTCAGATCACCCACTAGTTTAGGGATATAAAATTGGGGAAGGCATGCAAGTGTTCTTGAATCACAGAAATAAGCTGTGCAGACATTTTTACCATTCCTTTTTTTTTTTTTTTTTTTTGGTATGTGTACGAGTGTACTGTCTGCATGTAGGTCTGTGCACCCGTGTCGTGCAATGCCGCAGAGGTCAGAAGAGGGTCTCGGATTCTCCTGGAACTGGTGTTCTCCTGGAATTGGAACTACAGATGGTTCTTAGCCGCCATGTGGGTGCTGGGGATCGAACCCGGGTCCTCTGCAAGGGCAGTCAATGCTCTTAACCACTAGGCCATCTCTCCAGCCCCATTTTTACCATTCTTAACCACAGTCACAACTTTCTACATGAAAAGCTTCCATCAGCGGCAGCATCTAGACATTTACTTACAGTTCCCATTTGAGGCCTCTAGGTTTGGAGCCTATTTACACATAGATTCAAATTACACAGACCCTGCATACCTCTTCATTCAGGGGGAATAGCTGAAAGCCATGTATAATACACAATCTCTGGGACTCATTCAGAAGAGATGTAGGCAATGACATAGTATTTACTCCCTTTGGTCAATTTCCTATAAATGACAATATTCTCCCAAGATTATTTAACACACACATCCTATGTGACAAAGAAGAAGCTCCAGCGACCATTTAGTGTCTTTTGTATAGAATTGGTTTTCAAAGCAGATTCATTTACATCACTCACTGTTAATTTACTCATTAATCATAATTTATCACATCAGATGTGCTGATCATCATTAAACAGAATCATTTACTATTCATTCTAACCTGCTGCTTATCATGTACCTGCAAATTGGATCATGCAGGAAAGGTAATTGGCTTATTTGAAAAGAACATGATAGCAGATACAAATGAAGTGGCAAAGCCAGAAAATAATGAGAAGCAACGCCACCATAACGTCTCCAGATTCTATACAAAGAGTGCTGCTCCTTCTCCTGGGAGGATCCTTTTTTTTAATTATGTTTATTTTTTTTCATTTTTAAGAAGGACACTCTGAGCGATTAACAGTCTGGTTTCACTTTGGACATGGCTAGGAGATGAACTGTGTAAAAAGAGAAGAGCACAGTGCAATTCACCCAACCTGAATTGTTTTTATTCCTCCTTCTAACCACAGCGAGGCTAGCACAAGTGGCAGAAGCTTGGATCCCCTCCTTACAGTGGATGCACTGCCAGGAATGAATCAAGCACACTTTCAGAGACATAAATTTTATACTGTTTCAGTGGGCAAGGTAGTATGGAAAGTGAGAGGAACTAAAAATATTTCCCAAAAGCTGTGACATAAAAGAGTGTACATGTGTGCAGTTTCAATGATTCATAAAAATGATTACACATGACATGCAAATATATTTGCTACAGAAATTTAAAGGTATCATAAGAAATCTTTTTGTAGAAAAATACATCATTTTTCTACATATTCTCTTTTGGTAGGTTACAAAAAGATTTTGTAAGGAAGAGAATAGCATGCAAATGTGGCTGTGTTGGTCTGTTTGTTGGTCTGTTTTGTTTTGATTTTTATAGGCATGGTGTCACCATGTTGCCCTGACTGATCGTGGTGTTTAGACCAGGCTGGCCTTAAACTCCTTGTCTCTGCCTCCTGAGTCCCAGGATTAAAAATATACACTACCATTTTACAAAGTCTAGTTTATTAATAAAATATAATTTTGAAATGAATACACGATTTCCTAACAAAAATAAGTAATATCTTCTATATAAACATTATTATATTTGAATGTTTTCAATGATTAGACACTTAAAATCTGATTCTTTTAAAAAAAATTTCTTTGGTATTCAATGATTTTATATAAAATGATATTTTATTTGGGTAGAAAATAGATAATGGGAAAGATAAAATACAAGCTAAAAAAAAAATGTTCACTTGCCTCTCAGCCAGTGTTATTTTAGAAAGAAATGGCGATTTGAAAGTTGTGTTTGAAAACTCCCCAGCACTATTCACACACAAGCACCTGCTAGGCAGCATTGTTATTCTGCTTGTAAGATTTATATCAGAGCTTTATGCTGTGTAATGCCTGGCATATTATAAGCATTCAATACTTTTTAAAGCAAGTACACTTATTTTTGGCCTATAGAAATTTTAGGTATGCATCTATATCCCATCTAGTTATTTTCCACTAAATTTAGAGATTCTTTTTTCCCCTTCTAAACTCATTTCTCCATAAAGTGAAACCTCTAAGTCAGAGATATCTGGCCATGATGTGGGGCTTTCCTAATGCTCTCATTTAATATTAGGTAACCATTTGAACAAGTAATGTTTTATATAATATTAAAAATTTCAGTTGAAAATATGTATAAACATGTATTTAAATGGGATGGAGTTTATGTATTTATCTTTTCTAAAATAAAATCCAATATTTTTAGCATTCAAGAAAGCATCTACATCATGCCTACAACCTGTACATGAGAGACATATTTTGGCCGCTGTTCAGTCTGCCATGATCATGACCTGTCTCTACAATTTCAGGCAGCAGTCGGCCCATCAGCAAACACTCCTAGCCAGCTACTTGAAAGTACAATATATGGAAAGCCTGACAACTGGTTCTATGCTAGGGCTGTGAAGTCATGTCCAAGCAAGCAATGATAATAATAGATGACCACCGAGCCATGGCCCAGCCCTGTCCACCCAGCAAACCCAAGCTGACCGTAATTGGAGGCTGGCACTGAGACAGAAACAGGGTACAATTCCTTGGCTCATAGATTAAAATAAACCTTTAAAGAACTTTAATAAAATAACCTCTAAATAGAACCATGCAGACAACATAACTATTACTCATTTTAAACTCTATGTGAGTAAAATCATCCTATCAGGATTTCAACACAAACATGTTTAACAAGAGAAGCCAGTAGTGTATTTTTACCTTCTGTGAACTACAACCCACCCAAAACAGAAATTAAGGAAATCAGCTAGAGAACAAGACATGCCCTTTGTTTTGCTTTGTCAAGTCTTTTCTTGCCATTCTTCTGGGGGCCTCATATTTATAGATTTAAATACATATCTCACATCTCATGGTGAGAGAGGTGGGTACCACCTGGACCTATAGAAACCGAGTAACTGCTCAGATGTTTTGGAAACACTTTTCAGTAGGATTAATTTTCAAATATGCAATCCCTAATTTGTATCCCTGAGCAGTGTGGCCCCTGGTACCAGCTCATTTCAGTGTAGATTATTCATGCTTTTCTAGAGAAACACATTATCCAAGCCCTGGGAGCATGGGAGAAGTTCCAAAGAAGCAGAGACAGTGAGGACCTTATTTACAAAGGAACTCCCCCGCCCCCATTCTCTAATTTACAGCTCAGGGTATTAAGTAAGAAAACAAAAGGTTTTCCCACACAGAAGTAACCTTTTTGAAAAACCTGCAAACGAGATTTTAATTACACTATTTACCAATAGAGAATGCACTCAGAAATAAACTGAAACATTTCTTGCTGTGCCTTTCTTCCTTTTCCCTCAATTTTACTGCTGCAGGCAACATCGTGGCAATTTAAGTTGGTTTTCTGACAAATTATTAAGACACTTATTTTAGAAGGAAAATCAACCAATAATTACTGCCCTAGCATAGGGCTATTGTTCCCAGCACAAACAGAAGCTGGGGCTGACAGCTGATGGCTAGCCCCCTGCTATCCTCACAGCACATTTGCAGAGCCCCAAGGCCTTTTGCCAGACTCAGGCATCTACAGCCTCCACACTCAGCCAACAGGGCTGCACTGACCATGTTTAGGGACTCCTGCTGGGCTGGCACTACTTCCCAATGCTAAAAATACTGCTTTAATTATTAAGGACTCCACTTGTACAATAAGACTGGCCTTTGAACATCACTCTAAAACATCAATGTGGAGCCCCAAGTATTTTGAGTTGTAGAGAAAATCCCAAGAGGTTTTGTCAGTGTCTAGATTATTATAAAAGGAAAAAAATGTTTTCTTGTACTTGCATTTGTGATCTACCCCAAGCTGCATGTATCATATATCCTGGATGAATTTAATGAGAATCATCAAAGGAGCCTACCAGTTACCCTAGGATAAGTTTTTATTCTGGGGGCTGGAGAGATAGATCTGTGGTTAACAGCACTGGCTGATCTTTCAGAAGACCTGGGTTCGATTCCCAGTACCCACATGGTGGCCAACAACCATCTTAAATCCAGTTCTGGGGGTCTGCTTCCCTCTTCTGACCTCCACAGCCATTGATTGACATGGGTCCACTTACAGACAAGCAAGCGGGTATACTAATACATGTAAAATAAATAATAAATAAAATATTTTTAAAAGATTTTATTCTGTGTCAAATACAGATAAAGCACCTGGTCCCAAAAAGCAGAAGATGGATGCTCCTTGGCTTTCTGAATCCTTATGTAACTACATCATAGTCACTAATTTCATGAAAGGAAATGACACTTTAAATCCTGCTATAGAACCTTTGTCAAATTTTCCTCTCAGAAGTTTTTGGAAGCTTAGAGAAAGTAAAGGCTGCTTTTTGAGGTGGATCTAAAATTGCTACAAAAGATCTCTTTTCAGAGGTGCTGCTTCCGAGACAAAAAGGCTAAATCTGAAGAGAATCTAAAGTGATGGGTTGTCAATAGTATTTAAAGATTTATCTATTACTCCAGTTCACCAAATAAATGGTCTCTAGGATTTTCAGAGCATCTAAGTCAGAATAAACTGTGGATGAAGATAAAGCCAGAATTCAGAATGGGAGCAGCAAGGCAGCTACAACACACTCTTAAGATACTGAACGGAAGGGCATGTGAGAATGTGGACATTTTTCACAAGGTCCAAGTACTGAAACAACTTCTACCAGTGACCTGAATTTTTTCTGCAGATTCCCATAATTCCATCTGTATGAAGGATCCTCAGCCTAGTCTGGAGCATACCCACTTCATCCCTTCCTGTGTTGTGAGGCTGACCCTAATCTGAGAAAATTACAGCTCTGGACTACAAACACACCACCTACTGCCTCAAATAGACCTCTGCATGACCTCTCAATCAACCTCCCACCCTGTAACCATCTCCAGCAGTCTTCCCTGCTCTAACCTCACTTCTCAAATACACTGATGCTCAGGTCTCCTCCTTCACAGATAAAATGTCACTCCTTGGAGTGACATCCTCCTGGGTGTGAAAGACTTTGTAACCTAGACTATCACTCTTCTTTAGTTTACCCAGTGAAATATCAATGGTGTCACCAATTTCTTTCATCTCCTCCTGCCCCGGAGGATATCACTGCACCGTCTGTCCACCTGTACAAATACCAGCATCTCCACTGTCTCCATCTCTCATAGCCACTTCCCCTTAGAGCAGGGTTTTTGACTACTCACATTTCTGGTACAGGGGAGCCTTTGTGTGTGGTGCAGGCACAGGCCTATGTGTGGCAGAAGGTTTACAGGACTGTTGGCCTCTCCCCAATATTATGCCAGCAACGCCCTCCCATCTGCTGTGACAGCTAAGTGTTATGAATATGCCCTGAAGAACATTCTAAATTGTCACATCAAAAGCAATGACTGTATCTTGGTAAATTCCAGCATGGCTTGCCACCCTGCCTAGGATTACCCCAAATAGACCAGTTATTCCTCTTATACTACTCTCTTTCTTTTATTTTATTTTATTTTTTTTTTTTTGTCTTTTCGAGACAGGGTCTCCCTGTAGCCCCAGCTGTCCTGGAATTCACTCTGTAGACCAGGCTGGCCTTGAACTCACAAAGATCCGCCTGCCTCTGCCTCCCAAGTGTCTCTTTCTTTTAAATCTTCCCTTTACTCCATGTTTTGCCATGCTGATAGCTGCTGCTTATTTGTCCTCTTTCTCTTGCTAGACTGAGACAACAAAACACAGTGGTACATGGAATATACTCTTCCAATATTATAAACTAGAGAAGGATTCTGGCTCAACTAGAGTTCACTAAGTTACTAGTGGTTTCAAGCACTCAAGAAGTACTTTCAATTATACACATATTTTGGTTAAGCAAAAGTGCAGAAAGAGGAAGTATTTATGATTGAGGGACTTGCAATTTTACTGAAAAGTATTTATATTATACTCTGCATATAATCTAATAATGTAAAATAAAAATATTTTATATATAGGAACATGTAGAGGTTACATTCCTAGCAAACTGAAGTACTGCCAGAAATTTAAGCACATTTTTCATTCTTCATAATTAGGGATACAATGATGAAAATGCCATACCAAGGCCACCAATAACCACTTTTGGTTAGACAGAAATAAAATAAAATTAAATAATAAAATAAAATAAAGCTACTACATGATAATGGTAACTGGTTTACTGTCACATGGCGTACCTTATTATTAGGAAGGGGATATTATTCAAGCTCATCAATCTGCCGGGACTTTGTGCTAATTTTCTCAAGATGGTACTATTAGTTCCTTCTGTCTTTCAGTGGGGTTGCTTTCCTTTAGAGTATTTTAATTAAACTTTCTGATATTTTAAGCAAAATAGTTTCACTCATTAAAATATAAGAACATATGAATTTATTTACCATTCCTAAGCATAACCTGGAAATGTAGCTGGCATTAGATTCATAGCAAGTAAACAATGAGAGAAAGATGGAGCAGAGAAAAAAACAGGTAAGAGAGGAAGTCATTCCTCACCAAGGGGCAGCCCAGCCAAGGGGACAACACAGAGCTTTGTTATGCATAGCTATGGAGGGTTTACTAGAAGGTTTCAACTGAGGGAAATTTTATTGCACCCCAGACTCGAGACACAAGCTTCACTCTTCAGAGAAATTTATTTCACACCTAGGAATAACATATGTACTTCAACAGCAGAAAGAATGATATTCCCGTTTGGGGTCAGAATTATTGAGCCTCAGCGGTTAAAATAGCAAAGTTTTCAACATGATTTGAGGGATGTGAGATTGAAACTCTGAACTTAAAGGACCATCATAAATATGAAGGTGTGTATCTAAAATCAAAACAGAGGGACTTGAGAGCGGGCTCAACAGTTAAAAATACATACTGCTGTTGTAGATAACACAAATTTGGTTCCCAGCACCCAGGTGAGGTAGGTTATAGCTTCCTGTGTTTTCAGCTCCTGGAGATCCCCTGGTCTCTGCAGGCACTGCATTCACATGCACATACTCTCATACACACACACACACACACACACACACACACACACACACACACACAAAGGCACATATTAAAAAATAAGAAAGAAAATCATTCTGGGAATGGTGGCACACACCTTTAATCCCAGCACACTGGAGGCAGAGGCAGGCAGATCTCTGTGAGTTCAAGGGCACCCTAGTCTACATAGTGAGTTGTAGGCCAGCTGGGACTAATGGGAGTCCCTGTCTCAAAAAGACAAAAAAAGAAAGAAAGAAAATCATAAAAATAGAAAAGGAAATTTAAAAGCTTTGAATATGAAGAATGGAAATTGTGCTTCAGTCAGCTCCAGCGTCCCTGGGTGGTAGATAACTACACATGTTCACAACCATCTTTGCCTCCTGTACTGGCTTATACACGACACACTTGACCATTGTCATGTTTTTTACATCCCCTTCACTAATTTATCTTGTATTACCATACATTTAGCAAGACTTAGTTGATTATGTCTTGATTTTAGATTACTTATTCCTGGTTTAGCCAAATCATACAACCCTTTCTCCAGATGGCACTGTCCAATGTAAATCTAGTAGCAAGCAGGCCATAACGCTACTCAAGAATAGTCAATGGCTTCTTATAATTGTCTAATTAATAAAAGGTAAGAAGCTCCTTAGAAAAAATAATTCAATCTCACAAATACCTTGTAAATTCATCTGGCATTTAACTCAACATTTAGTATTCACAAATACTGTACATACAATTTGTTTTGAAATACTAGAGTCTCCTAAAACTAAACACTCTGCATAGGAATCCATAAGAGAATCACCTCTATAACATGTTAAAGATGAGTAGTCTCTGTACCGAGCAGGTCCTGAAACACAATGTTGCACACCTCTCACCTTTGGGAATGCTAAAATTTTACAGCTTTTTTATGCATCTGTTCAGGCTATTCTCCTTAAGAAACAGTTTCATTGAGTAACTTGTTTACTGAGTACTATTTCTCCTTCAACTCATCTCAAATATTTTCTGCTGAAAGTCTATTCTGATTCCTTATACAGTCTGATATCTATGCGTTCTGAACTCCTGTGTCACTATCTCCCTTTCCTGGGTGCAGAGTGGATTAATTGAATTTGGAGGACCAGCCTCAGGGTGCTTCATGTTACACTGGCCTGGTTCTGTCAAATTTGCAGTAGTGAGATATTTTATTCCCCACTGATTGAGAACTATGTACACCCCTTTACACACAGTGGTGTTAGAAGGGCAAAAGACCACTTGGCAATTTTGTGGGACGTAACTGGGGTAGACAAGCTGAATTGGAACTGACTTCTTTTGGATTTAGACTCTGTTGAGGTTGGTCATACTTCACTATATCTGTCTATCTGGGACAGGGTAGATTCCAGGCCTTTTCCCACCTCTCACTTTACCAGCTTTCTAGTCCTTTAGATAAGGATGTGAAAGATGGCCGGTGCAATATGTGTATTACCTGTTTTCATGGTCGGCCACTGCACAAGAGAAGTGGCATACTTTGAAAACACATGACTATATGTTACAGAAATAACCACATAACCATTAAAAACTAGTAAAGTAAACCAAAATTTTCTGAACTATCGACTTTCTGAACTACCAACTTAAAATGTACAAATATTCATTAATATGCCAATAAGGAAAACTAACCTATTTTTCTATTGCCAGATGGAAACTGACATTACTAAGTTGCAATGTAAAAAGGAATTGATACATTATAGTTAAAAAATTAAAAAAAATAATTTTCAAAATATGCCAAAAAGTTAGTAAAATTTAATTCACATCTTCATTGGATTTTCCAGCTTTTAAAAATTTATACTTTATGATATATTTTCCCTTTTGCTTGTTGGTTGTTTTTGAGACAGGCTCTTTACAGCCCCAGGTAGCCTGTAGATTACTATGAGACCAGGCTACCTTTGATCTCAGAGAAATACACCTGCCTTTGCCTCTCAGGTGATGGGATTAGAGTGCACCATTAGCCTGGATTTCATTTATTTTCTAAATGAATGACTTCAATTATGTATTCACATGCCTTGCTCATATGCTCTGTGGTGGTTTGAATGAGAATGTCCCCCACAGGCTCCAAGTATTTGGACATTTTGTCCCCAGTTGGTGGCCCTATTTTGGGAAGTCGTAGAAGATATGGCCGTGCTGGAGGCTTAGAGAGTTCAAAAAGCCTTGCCAAGCTCTACTCACTCTCTGCTTCCTGTGCCTGCTTGATGATATGACCCTCAGCTTTCTGCTCCAGCATTTCCTGCCACCGTGCCTCCCCAGCATGATAGACTCTAATTCCCCTGGAACTGTCAACTATAAACTCAAATAAACTCTTTGCTTTTATAAGTTCCGTTGGTCATAGTGTTTCTATCACAGCAACAGAAAAGTGACTAATAGAGTCTCCAAACTATGGGAATACTTTTGACCTTGGTTCATACAATGACCTCTATTGTCAAAGAAGTAGCACTGTTATCTGGGAGGTAATCAATGACTATCTAATTGGACTTAAAGCCCTCTCAGTGGGACTGAACTCATGGGTGGCACTGTAAACTCAGCCAAATACATATGGCTGGAGAGGACATAGATCCTAGAGAAAACCCCATGTCATATCTCTAGACAAATGAAATTTCTTACAATATCTTAAATATGGATTTTTATATTTACAGACAAGCATACCATACACTGCTCACCAAAGAAGTTTCTTTTTGTAAACAGACAGAGGCAACTGCAGGATCCCATAACAAGTTGGACACATAGAATATACTTCTGAGAGATGCTCAGTCCCAAGTGACACATCTACAGTTGAATGTCAACACCTAAGGCTCATGGGTACAAATGCTTCACTGGATAAGACTTAATATGCATGGTAGAAATCATGAGGTCCTGTGGATGAGGAGGGGTCTAAATTTGATCAAGAATTGTTGTATTGTATGAATTATACAAAAGCTCAAAAAAAAGTGTTTAAGACCTTAAAAAGGGCTAACTATCCAAAAGAAAACTATAATTATAGTATCAAGAACCAATATAAGTCTATTTTCAAAATATAACTAAAAGACTTCCTCCAACTGTACCAGACTCTCTCACTAGTTGATTCAGAGTTCTATAAAATGATGTGAGCTTGGTACTGCAATTACTTTTATACTCTTTTTTTTTTAGTATTTAGAAAAAAAGCACATCTGAAAGGCAGAGTATATCTGAGTGAAACCACTGCACTCGCGACCACTGGAAAACTCAGACTCTGAATGAGCAAGTTCTTCCCTGAGGTCAAATTCTTAAGTCCAAGATGGCCAGGGGGAATCGATGCTGGAATATGTCTCCAGGCAGCTCCCTCCAGTGCTCATGATAAAGTCCAACTCCACTGCCAATTTACACAGTGTCTGTTCTAATTATTCATGAACCAATTGTTTGTGCCATAGGCTTTTTGATTCCTTCATCCTTAGGAAGCTGTGTACTTACTCTAATTTTTATCGATTTTCTAATAATCAGCTAAAAATACAGAAAAGTAAAAAAAACTAGAGAAAAAATAATTTTAGCTTTATCAACTAAAGTTGATATATATATATTAACTATATCAACTCATACAAAAAACTTTTGGTAAACAGCTTAAATTCTATCATTCTAATGACTGAAAATCATTAGAGAGAGCTTTCATCCTTTTTCTAGATTATTTTTATGCTAGCAAATTTTATAGTTTTAATCACAATCAGTTTGGGAGCTATTTAGAAGACGGCTTTGACACTGTCATAAAAAAGGGCCTCCACTTCAGATTCCTCACACTTATTATGTAAATATACATTAACCCTGTAATGAGGTTTCGACAAGAGAGAAAATGGAAACAAAAGATTAACATTTATTAATACAGAAGTTCATGAATATTATCACATCACTGTGCTCCTGGGCAACATGAGGAAGGTAAAGTATCAAGTCAGTGTCCAGGCCCATCCCCAGCTCTTCATCTGTATCAGCCAAGTCGTAACTGCATTCTTCATCTTCATCCCCAATCTAAATTAAAGGTTTACAGCAGCATTGCATAACACACTCAACTGTGTGTAGAAAGCCAATACAGTTCTCCCCGTTCTCAGGAAGAAGACCTCTGATGCTGGGACCTAATGACAAAGTAAGTTCAACTTGAAATCCCGTGTGTTTCTAGCAAAACACTGCATTCTGAAGGAGAGTCTTCAGGCTTTGCCTGATTGCCTGCTGGGCTTCCTTTCCTTATCAAGGCCACAAAACCACACCTTTGGAACTCACTAATAACCACAGAGAGTAAGATGGTAATGAAGGAAGCAAGGTCCTGGGTTGGAGACTGTCACTGCTCTCCTAAGACATGCCTGGTTTCTTATAAGTATATATTAATATAATATCTTCTGGTTTGGCGAAGACATAGCCATGTGACACCACAGGAGCCTCCCCTGGAGCAGTCAGTGAGGAATCCATATACCTTCACAGATGGGTTTCTGTGAACAGTGAGTTTCTGGACAGCCTGTCCTACTGTAATAACTGTCTGGTCAGGACTAAGCATCTGAAGATAATGCTTGCCAGCATCTGCTATCACATAAATTTACACTTGAAAAATGTTTCCAGGATTGGAATTATCAATGCCCTGCTTTTCATAAGAAAATATGACAATTTTGTGAGAAGAACAAAAGCAATGGATGGTTAAATAAGGTTGACTGAAAACACTCAATCTCAGGAGCTTGGGATTCTGATCAGTTTTGCCATGACGTCTAGAGTAAGGTAAGGATCTTTCTAGCAGTTGTGAAAACAATTTCAAAGGGCAAAGGAGCCCCAAGCAGGTCTCACTTCTTTGCTATTCTGAGAGTATGAACAGTGCCACCAGGGCCACTTCTACGGCTCATCTTCCTTGCTGAGGACACAGAGGACATTGTGGACTGTAAATCTCCTAGCAGGTCTCTCCTCAAGGCTAAACCAGAGAGCTTACCCTGAGCCGAAATGACTTAGTCACTTACTCTCAAATGACCATATCCCAAATGTTATATGTCTACAGTTTCACTCCTGTTAAGTGTTGGTGGGGACTAGTCACATAGGCATGCAACACAGATTACTGGGTGTGGGGTGCAGGTGTTACATTCTATTTCATGAGGCCTCTGGGTGAGGCAGGGGTGAGTCACATTGGGAGTGAGGTGGTGTTCTCAGTTTTGCCCCAAGGAATACAAATCGTCAGCAAGTATGACAAGGCCTTGGTTGCATGTGCTCTCAGCTCCCTGGGCATGGGAAGCCACCTGCTGTGGAAGAGTGCTTAGGATGAATATTGGGCTCTGCTTGGCCCCTGAGAACCTACTGAAGATAGAGCTCTGGAAGTTCCAGCTTCCAGCACTTTCCAAGCCAACCCTAGGCTGGGATGCCTTCTAGCGTTTCAGGGTGAAGTGAAGCTTTGCGCCTAAACCCTAAGGTCTGACTTTTCCTGTGCCTGCCTGGAAGGAAGAATGGAAACATCCAGAAACAAAGGAAAAGGAATGCCCTCTGTGACATTTTCTGCCAGTTCAGCTATTAAAAGTTGCAAAGTCCTGCATAACTTCAAAGGCCATCGTCCTTAAGTGTGTGAAAGTTCTATAACAAGTTAGCCAACTACCAAATGAAAAACAATTCATATTTCCTGTCTCAAAAAGAATACCTCAGTAATCACAGAGTGAACACTGTGAACCAAGTATTATTACTGATATGAATAGACATTGGTAAAATATCAAAGATGACAGAATCTGTCAGAGTGTATTATCACAACAATGGAAGACAAACTAGAACAGGAAGCAGCATCCATCTTTCAAGTATAACCTTAAATATTAATGGGCTAAACTCCCCAATCAAAAGGAATAGACTGGGAGAATGGATTAGGAAACAAAACCCATCTATATGCTGTCTACAAGAAACCCATCTCAATTTCAAGGATAGGCACCAACTTAAGGTGAAGGGATGGAAGAAAATATTCCAAGCAAATGGTACCAAAAAGAAAGTAGGTGTTGCTATTCTAATATCAGACAAAATAGACTTCAAAGCAAAAGAAATCAAAAGAGACAAAGAGGGCCATTACATCTTTATTAAAGGAACAA
>VZQC01004060.1:1524427-1572330 GCA_009823505.1 Rhizomys pruinosus | reverse complement strand
CACTTGCAAGTGTACAGTTGGTCTCTGGAATACCAGAGAGTGTTACCAAAGGCCACTAAACCAATAAAGCAAATATAGGTCTCCTTGAGTCAAGCAAGACTCCTCCGTCAGCACCAGCTACACCTCACCTGCCTGGAAATACTGTGCAGCAGTGGTAGCCATATGCCTGTATATCCCAAATCTAATTGGCTATTAGCTCTCTCCTTGGAGGAATAACCCACGGCTGATGCCACAAGCTTACATCCTCTAGTGGTTAGGAGATGTTATAAACCACAGTAAGACCCTGTCATATTATACAGAACAAATGTAATTCATGGATTAACATACCATACAAACATCTGTGTCAATACCAAAGTAACCTACCATAACAATTAGTACTGTTTAAATACCTACATATCTAAATGATTTTGCTTCATTAGTAGGATTGAAAGGTTATTCCTGGACAAACTGTCAGCCCATGAAAGGAAACAGCCAGAGTTGACCAGAGTCCAAAATGACAGCTCCAGAGAAAGTGACTGTTTGAAAGTCTCTGAAAGAGACTGTTTTGCTTCTCATCCACCTCTGCCCATTTTCTCAGTCTAGGGAACAATCTGCTGAAGAGGGGGCATGGTAGAATGTAAGGGCTGTGATTGGGGTGAATGGTGAAACTACAGCAATATAGACTGGACACTTATTTGATCAATTTGATTGTACATACAAGCCCCCCCAGCTGGATGGTGGGACCCTTGGGCTGTGTGGGTTTGGGCACAACTGCTTGCAAAATGGTTTTACACAAAGGATGCTTGTACTCATAAATTATCACTTATTATTAAAAAATGAAAAAAAATAAAGAAGTAATAGAAGAAAAAAGTGTTCAACATCATTAATAATTAAGGAAATGCAAATTGAAGCCACTCTCAGACAGAATCTCACTTTGATTCGACTGTCTAAGATCAAGAAAACAAAAGACACCAAATGCTAGAGAGGTTGTGGGGAAAGGGGAGCACTCATCCACTGCTAGTGGGAATGTAAACTCATACAACCACTATGGAAAGTAATGTGGAGGACCCTTAAAAGGCTCAAAATGATCTTACCACCTGACCCAGCCATACCACTCCTTGGTATATACCCTCAAGACTCATCCTACGACAAAGATACATGAACATCTATGTTTACTGCAGTTGGAACCAACCCAAATGCCCCTCAACTTATGAGTGGATTACAAAAATGTGGTACATCTACACAATGGAGTTCTATGCAGCAGTAAAAAAGATGACAACATGGGCTGGAGAGATGGGTCAGTGGTTAAGAGCACCATCTGCTCTTGCAGAGGACCAGCATTCAATTCCCAGCACCTACATGGCATCTAAGAACTGTCTTTAACTCCAGTTCCAGGGGAATCTGATGCCTTTTTTTGATCTCCGAGGCATTGTACAACATGGGTGTACCAACCTACATGCAGACAGTACACTCATACTCATAAAAAAGTCAATAATAATAAATAAAAAAGAAAGATGACATCATGAACATTACAGGTAAATGGATGGAACTGGAAGCCATTATACTAAGTGAAGTAACACAATCTCCAAAAAACAAATGGAGAATGGTTTCCTTCATTTGTGGGTGCTAGCACCAAATCCTCCAGTTGAAAAAGGCAAGATGAGCAACATTATTTTTATATTTCTTTTTATCTGAAGCTGTGCTGTTATAATGTGAATCACTTAATGGACCCTAAAATTAACTTACCACTTATTTTCAGACATTGTAATTGCCGTATATGGGTGGAAGGTATATATTCATATCTTAGAGTAATATAAAATTAAAGAGAAAAATATGAATTCCTAAACATAAAAAAATAAATAAATCTTGATTTTTTGTGTGTGAGGCACAATTTGTAAGTTCAAATCAATTTAATAAAATGAAGAATGAAAGTCTGGAAAGTATCTTTCAATCATAGTAATGACAAAAGAACAATTACATTATTTCTAGGACTGAATGTTTAGAATATCAGATGGAAATAGACATAGAAGGAAGAAATAGAAGAAGCCAAGAAGAAAAGGTAAGGGGTGTGCTCTCCCTCTCCATCTGACCACAAAGTCTACAATGATAAATCTGGTACCACATAACACAGTCAATTCCAACCAATGGCTTTTGGTCTAAAAACAGAGAAACCTTATTCAACGTGATGAATCTGATATGCTTACTTTGTGCACTGTAAATTAACATGAAAGCCACACCCAGTCAGCCATGTGGACTTAGGGCTTTCGAAGCAGATAGCTCTTCAAAGGAAAGACTTAAAAAGAGAAGAAGGGCAAAAAGGCAGGGGTGTGGACAGTGTTTCCTCATGTATAATCTTCTGAGCAGGCAAGCCAGCGTGGCCCTGAATCTCAAGACCCGGTTCCTTGCTTTTTGGATGCCATGAACTTTTGAGGTGTCAGAGATTGAAAATGAACCTCCTCAAGCGGATGCTAGACAAATGGCTGCAGAGTCACAGAGGATTATGTTGGCAGATGATGGTTAAAATGGCAAAGAAGTTGTGAGATGCTCAGACTTGGAATGGCTTTAGACAGGGGAACAGTCACATATATTTTCTGAGCCAAAATGTTACAATATCCCATAAGGTGTCCTCTAAGTTCCTTCCTTTTGCTATTGCCATGCTAATCACCACTAAAAAATGATAACGCTAAATAAAAACTAGCTCAGAAGAAGGATTTCTAAGCTCCTCCAACTAAAGATACACATTGCGAAGTTTCACATTTCTAAAATCCAATATTCTGAAAGAGAAAATTCTCCAAATTTTGAATGTTAGCAGAGTGGACAACCACTCGTGGTATTTTGACCAAGAAGAGTACATAAAAGTTCTTGATTGAGGCAAGTATCAAAGGGAATAATTAAGGCAAACATATAGCTGTGGAGATCCATTTCATTTTTGAAGAATTCATCTGAAAATCAAGAAAACTTTAAAATTGAAATTTTATACCTATTAGATGTTGATATAGTTAATATCATCTTCATTAAGATGGAGATTATTCTTCAATGATTATATCTGAGTTTAGAGAGAATATTCTAAAAGAAATGTAAAGGAAGTATTCCACAAAGAAGAACAAATCTAGAAAAAATCACTCAGTAATGCTTAAGCACAAGAAAAGAAGGTTTAAAATGATTTCACTGAAATTGGTGGAGCTGTTCTAGCCTCTCAGGTATGCACATGTCTGTCACAGCCATTACCATTTACTAATGGATTCAGAATATGCTTTTTAGAACTGAGTCTAAAAAAAAATCTGTCCCCTAATATCAACAGTATTTGGCTGGAATCCTTCTAAACGTAACAAATACTTGCTGTTGCCTAAGACAAGACTATCAAAATGAACTCAGAAGAATTTATATTTGAAGAACCTCATTTTGAGGATCCACACTTAAAGGAAAATTGCAGAGGTTTATTTCTAATGTTTAATGTTCCAGCTCATACTTAATGACTGCCTTTCATGTGCCTTGGTGTTACTGGAATTTGAGGTGTTCTTTTGTGATCACCACATGATACAGGGGAAAATGAAGTCCTCTTTTAGGGTCCTTAGTCTCATTACTAAAAGAATTTAAAGATGACTGAAATGGAAACTTTAGGAAAATTTTATTAGAGTTTAAAGAAAAATCCTCCAAGGCATGCAAGCTGGAAATCTCAGCAGCTGTCAGGAAGAGAATGGACAGGACAGCGGAAAAAAAAAAAAAAAAAAAAAACTCATGCCAAACTAACTGGCACACAGTGGGGAAGAGGGTAGTGCATTAGAGAAAGAATAGAGAAAGCCTAAATGTTGGGGTAGCCCAAAGTATTAGGAAAAGCATGCTTAGACTAGAAGGAAAAAAGGGGGGAGGTTATGCTTTTCTGAAGAATTCAAAATGGTATAGACTTACTAAGCTATGTATCTGCTGCTGCCTGATGTGCAGCTGCTGCAGAGGCTGGGGATTCCTGGCAAGAAAAGTTCACCAGTTCACATATCATTAATGCAGTCATTATTCCTCCTGTCTCCTTAGCATGACGGTAAAGTGAATTTGCCTTCTGAGGGGTGGTCCTGTGACCAGGTGATTGACCCAGATAGACTAAAACGTTAAGAGTCCACTCAGGCCATATATCCTTACCCTCCTGACCAGTTTTCTCGTAAGGGGCTTTTCTTGCTACTGTACCATTGTGTTTATAGGACCACATATCCTTATATTTCTCTCACATCACGTATTCTAAATTTAATTAGGCTGAGTAGAGAGCCAGGTTAATGAAGAAATGTGTGCAAATAGAGAACATTTAGAAATGATATGATTGGTATGTATCTATTATTTGCTTTTATTTTTTGCTTTTAATTCTTTTCTGGCTCCCTCACAAGCTGTGTGTCTGGGGGTTAAACCTTCTGGTGGCAGATGCCTGGGTCAGAGGCATTAAAAATGACACTCATCCATACTAGTTGGATTCCACAGGGGGAAAAAAGAAAAAACTTTTCTACATTCTGCCTCCTATCACCAGTATGCTTTCCTTGTTGAGGATCCAGTCTCCAGTTGTGGTATCAGTGTACTCCCTCAACTGCCCCCCAGCCCCTCAACAAACTTGTGGTTTACATAATGACAACCACCATTGTTTTAACTCTGGCCTCATAGCTGGCCTGGGCTTACTCCTTCTCAATGACGACTCACACACACTGGATTTCTTCCTGCTGAGGCTTAAGTTGGGACAGGAAAACCAAATAAATAAGCAGACCTACAAGGGACTTGAGCTGCACATGCGAAGGTATTTTACTGTGACTATGCTTTGCTTTCTCAAATGTGTCAGTCATCTTGTAAGACCTTCTACCAATTTAAGATTACCCTGAACAGAAATAGCAATGAGCAGTTATGACTCCCTAAAAATTAAATCTTCATGTAGCTTCTGAGTTCACAGACTCATACACACACACACACACACACACACACACACACATTTTGGAAGGATACTTTTTGAAGATGACTAACCAGAGGCTTCCTGTTCTCAAAGTCAAATAATTCAGTAGATATACAGAAGAGTCTAAAGTTCAGATATTCTATGTATGGATACTCTGCTGAAGCTGGAGACAGAAACAGTCTAGAAACAAAGCATAGCCATCAAGTGTTTAAGAAGACTACAGAGAATCACAACTCCTAGAGTCCTCAGGGAAAGTTCTGAAGGAGAATCTGAGTCTTTATTAGAGTCAATGAGCAGTTTAGTTAAGAAATCTATTAAAAATTTTCCTGTCAGGTGTTCAGAATTAGTCCCTCGTTTCTCATTTCACATTACAGCAAAGAGTTTTATTTACAATGTGAGAATTTCCACATCCAGTGTAAAGGCTGTATTAGTACTGATCTACCAGGTTGTTGAAAAACATCTTTATTTTCTTCTGCGAAGTCTGAATGCTTAGGAACAATAAAGGTGTCAAGATGCAAAATGTTTACAAATAAATTAGAAGTTCACTGGAAAATTTTGAGAAAAGTAAGAATGACTAAAATTGGAATCACTGTAATTTTACACAGATTTTTCCTTTCTAAATTCTAAATGTTTAGGGTATGACATAACATAAATTAAAGAATAGAACACAAAATTTGAAAAACCATCAGTGCTTACATCCCATTACTACTTAGCCTGTGTGTTGAAAAAGGAAAAGACAGAAATGTTAATTCACTCTCTTCTCTGATATTCCAATGTTTCTGATTGGCTTCCTCAAATGCTACTGTTACTGAGTACTCCTTACCCATGCAGTCATCCTGAAATAAAGCTGAATCTGAAAAGAGACATGATTAACTCTAGGGCATCATAGAATTTTGTATGTTCTATTGGATGTCACAACTGACATCTTGGTTATAACTTAGGTCTACTTAAGAACCCAAGGTAGAACATTGGCTTGCAAAGATTTTATGTATTTCCAGACATAAAAAATAAAGACACAGCCAGGCATTTTACCACACAGTATAGAATACTAGCAGCACAGAAGTTGTTGGAAACTCTTAAAAGCTCTCAGAGTAGTCTATATTTGTTACTGGAGGGAAGATGTCACCATTATAATATAGGTAGGTAAGTAGGTAGGTAGGTAGGTAAGTAGGTAAATGGATGGATGGATGGATGGATGGATAGATAGATGATAGATAAATAAATAGATAGATAGATAGATAGATAGATAGATAATTTTTGAGAAAGGTTTTTGCTTCATGTTATGTGTTATGAATTGAATGTGAAATGTCCCCCAAAGCACATGCTCAAGGACACTTGTCACTCAACTGCTGGCACTGTTTTGAGAGGTTATAGAACCTTGAATCATGGAGCCTAGATGCATCAAGGGGGCCCTGATGACCAAACATCCACTCAGATTTTCTCTGATTCCTGTTGAGTGCATGTGGGAAGGCACTGCCAAAAGACCTCACTGCCATGGACAGAGCCACAGGCACATTTCTCCTGCCAGGACTGGCTGGACCCTCTACCACTGAGAAGTTGAGACTTTTCCTCCTCTACCTTGCATCTGTCAGATATTTGGTCTCAGCCATGAGAAAAATAATATTCCTAGGTTGGCCACAGACTCACAGTTCTTGCTTCAGTTCCCAACCTACTGGATTTACCATAGCTGTGTACCACCATAACTGACTTTTCATTGTTTTTAACAGAAACTTTCAAGACAAGGAAAATAAAGAATCCTGTAAATCCAGAGCCATGGCCATGAACTACAAATGTAACACTTATGGCTGGAAACTTAAAGGAAATCAGGGAAATAACATATGCAGGGACACATGTCAGGTTCCAAGGGACCCCATGTGTTCTACGGCCTGGGACAAGCCCTTGAATATTAGAGATGCCCATACTCTTCCTACACTCACAGACTATCCAGTTTTTTCAGCTTTTCCTGACTCAACATGTCTATAGTTAGGAATGTTCAAGGCTTGATCTTGTCATGGAAGGAGAGGACAAACTATTACAGTCGTTTTCTGGCTACCTTAAGGACTAGCCTACACTTAGAGTCCACATCCTATCCGCAGAGTGGCGACATACACTCTCCATGTCACAAACATGGAGTGTGCCAGTGAACCTCTCCCCACAATGTCTTCCCCTCAGGCCATCACCATTGTGTTTTTTGATTTTGGTTTGGTTTAGGTTTTTTTTCCTTTGGTGGGAGCAGATGGGGGTGTCTTTAAGTCAATTTATATTATTTATTACAATTATTGACTTATATATGTTGAATCATTCCTACATCTATGGAATAAAACTGAATTTGATTACAGTGATCATTTTTATATACACAACTGTATTCAGTTGGTGAGTTATTTTATTAAGACTCATCCTACCGCAAACATACATGCACATCCATGTCTACTGCAGCTCTCTTCACAATAGTGAAGAGCTGGAACCAACCTAAATGCCCCTCAACAGACAAGTGGATGACAAAAATATGGTACATCTACACAATGGAGTACTATTCAGTGGTAAAGAAAGATGGCATTCTGAACTTTGCAGGTAAATGGATGGAGCTCGAAGCACTTATGCTGAGTGAAGTAACACAGTCCCAGAAAGACAAACAGAGAATGGTTTCCCTCATTTGTGGATGCTAACACCAAATCCCCCAGATGAAAGGCAAGCTGAATGACATTATGGTTATATTTTTGTTTATCTGAAAGCAACTATGTTGTTATAAAGTGAATCTCTCAACGGGCTCTAGAATCCACCCACCAATTATTTTCAGACTCTGTAATTACTGTATATGGGTGGAGAGTATGTTTCCATAGTTTAGAATAATATGAAATTAATGGAGGAAAATGTGAATTCCTAAGCATAAAAAAAGACTGAGAGAAAGATGCAGGACAGTTATGGCAGAATACATGATCTGGGATGGGGCGGGGCAGGGGGAAGGGATAGGGGAATATGGATGAACGGAAATGAAAAATGATGTATGAAATACACAAAACATCAATAAATAAATAAATACATACATACATACATAATGCTTGAATCTATGTTTATCAAAGTTGCTGCTTTATGCTTTTCTCTCGGGGGGCTCTGTATTTAGCTGATTTGGGTGTTAGGATAATCCTGGTTTTGTAGAAGGTGCGTGGAAGTGCTGCTCCCTCTGATTCTTTTCTCTTTTTCTGAATAATTTAAGAAGTATTGGTTGTAGTTCTCTGAAGGTCTGATACAATTCAATTTGGAATCCATCTGGACCTGGACTTACTTAGTTGGAAGACTTTTTATTAGTTTCACTGTTATTATTTTTGTGGGTCTGTTTAGACTGTCTGTCTCTTCATAGTTTAATGCTGGGGGTTTGGATCAATCTAGAAATTAATCCATTTCTTTTAGTATAGGTTTTTTTAATAGGCTTTTATAATAGTCTGAATTTTTCCATGTGTATTGTAATGTTACCCTGTTTATGTTCAATTCTGTTAATCTGGGTCTTGTCTTTCATTCCATTGGTAAAATGGATTAGGGTCTGTTGATCTATCTTTTCAAAGAAGCAAATTTTACATTTGTTGATTCCCTGTATTGTTTTCTTTCTATTTCATTAATTTCTCTGCTTTTCATTATTTTTGCCAATCTACTAGATTTGGGTTGGGTTTGAATTTTATTTTATTTTTGTGGGGTTTTTTTTGGGGGGGTGGGGTATTATTTTTTGGTTTGCTTTTTTGTTTGGGTGGTCATTTTGAGATAGGGTCTCCCTGTAGCCCCAGCCAGCTGGACTGGCACTCACTATGTAGACCAAGATGACCTTGATCTCACAGAGATCTGCCTTCCCAGTGCTCAGACTAAAAGCTTGCACCATAATACCTAGCTTTGTTCTTGGTTTTTCAAATTCATTAAATCATTCATTTATATTCTTTCTGATTTTTAAGACCATGTTTTTTTGTTTTGTTTATCTTGTACCTTTCAATATCTTCTCTTTTCTGTATATTTAGTCTTTTAACTATAATTTGCTGTGGGAAGTTCCTTTTCTGGTCCTATTTGGTTATCTGTGTGCATCTTGGATTTTATGAGAATATTTTCCTTAATTTGGTGACATTTTCTGCTATAAATCTGTTGAAGATCTGGTTTTTGCTCTTGTCCCAAGATCTGTCTTTGTCTTCCATGCCTATAATTTGTAGACTTGGTATTGTCATGGTGTCCTAAAGTTCCTAAGTATCACTTCCAAGCATATGTTTTCATTTATCATTTTTTTAATCCTTTACTAACTTCAAGTCCTAATATTCTGCCTTCTCCTTGATCCACTCTACTAGTAAAGCTTTCCTCTAACTTTTCTAAAACCACGATAATTGAGAGTTCTTTTTATTCAAACTTCATTTCAGCTTGGGTTTTCTCCAGTATCTCCATCTCTTCACTGAATTCACTTTTCAAGTCCTTGTCTTCATCATATCATTCACCAGTATATTTGAGTTTTCTTGGACTTTACTCAGGAGCTTATTCTTAGCCTCTCGTCTCATTGAAGTGTCTGTGTCCTTAAACATCCTGAATTATCTGCTCATGTTTATGATTGTTCTTTCTGCTCTCTGTCTTGGGGATCAGCCAGGTAATTCCCATTGCAGAGCAGATTTGTATGACTGTTAAGGTGTGGGTGCAATACTTAGTCTTTCATACCATTTGTGTTTTTGCATGTAGACTTTTTTTGTTGGTTGTGTGTCTGATATGAAATTCTAGGCTGCATTTGTTAATTTAAATTTCTGCTATATTCCAAGCTTGGTTGATTCAGCCCTGAAGAGTTGGTAGGTCATTCTTTCAGATACTCAGTGTGGATTTTTGATTGCAGGACATGGTAGATGTAAATTTAGTGGCAACAATGAAAGAATACAAATGCACAAATGCGCCCTTGCCTGGCTCTGCATAGGCTGGACCACAAACTGCACAAGAGCCCAGCTAGCGATGGAAAGTTAGGAACTGCAGTATGGTGAGAAAGTTTCTGGGGATCTCACCAGGCATAGCCAGTGTGTCATTGCATAACTCAAGCTAGGCCTGGAAGTGTCCCAAGTTTCTGTCATTATTCTTTATTTAAAACATGATCATGGGTTGCAACTCTTCTCATTTTTTTTAAATTTTATTTATCTCTGTATGTGTATGAATGTACTGTCTGCATGCAGGTGTGCGCACCCGTGTCGTGCAATGCCACGGAGGCCAGAAGAGGGTGTCGGATTCCCCTGGAACTGGAGTTCTCCTGGAATTGGAGTTTCGGACGGTTCTCGGCCGCCATGTGGCTGCTAGGGATCGAACCCGTGTCCTCTGTAAGAGCGGTCGGCGCTCTTAACCGCTAGGCCATCTCTCCAGCCCAACTCTTCTCATTTTTAAATACATTTTAAAATACTTCTCATTTTTAACCCATGTGATCACCTGTTCTGAACCATATTACCAACGTTAATGAAAGTTCAAGATATTCTGAAACATCTTGGGTAACTTGGGCATTTTCTCTTTGCATAAAAATATATTGATGCTGGTGATCTTTCCTTCAAAGAAAGTAGATTGCTCTCTTCATATCCCAATATAAATTGGGAACCATACTAAGAGACATCTGAGTAGACTAAATTGACTCAATGGGTTTTAACATATATGACAGAATGCATGAAACCTGGTGGGTGGGTTATAAGGGAGTACAGAGGAGGAGGAGCATATAAAGATGATTAAGATGTTCTATATGAAATGTACAAAAGTTCAATAAAATACTTTAAAAATAAAATAAAATAATGGTCAAGAACCTAACAAAGAAAGCATGAGAAAGCTACACAGTAACAGCTCCTTTAGACAGGTAGGATCAATAGAAAGCATGAAAACAGAAACTGCCCATCTATCTATGCAATCCTATTGGCCAAGACCACCACATCATACACTTCAAGACAACTCTAGTATCTGCATCATAATAGTCTAGAGCTCAGGCTCTCTCTGTCTCACACTACACTGTTTACAGAGAGCTGGAGGTGATGTGAAACAGTACTCTAAGCATAATCATACAAAAATGTATTTATAGTTTTCTACCAAATTTTAAATCAGACCTCCTGTGTTCCATGCTTATATCACAAAGAAGCACATTACAGTTTATTTGAAGAACTAGGAGGAAGGTTAACCACACAACTTCTAACAATAATGAAGCACTCAACATTTTTCCCAAATATATACAACTGACTGATTAGGCAGAAATAACAAAGCTTCGTACTTTATTTGAAGAACAGTAGAATCTATCAAGGATGCTCTGTTATTTTGTGATATTATAATATGAAGAAAAAAATCAGCAAGAAAAATATATATGTATATTTGATTATCTTTAAAAACCAACTGTGTTTTATTCACTTTGTGTAGAAAATGCCATAATCCGCGAGGCAGTGCCTGGTTTAAGGAAGACTACATTCTGAGTTGCCGAAACCAAGAGTGAGCCCAATCTGCTCTCGGAACAGTTCCTTTTTGAATTCTCTGAGAAGGATCCTCCAACAAATGGTGTCCTCTCTTTATGTTAATTTAGACATTATATTCAGCATCACAAGAGAAAGAAATGAGGAAGTTTGTCCTCTCAGGGAAGAATTTACCTTTTCTGACTCTAACTGACCCAGCATACAAAACCACAAATAAACGTTATCAACCTAAGACCGCATGTTGTTTGTATTGCATATTGGAGGATAATCCATTGCTTCTAACATCCTTGCTTCCAACAATATGCTCACGACACACATACATTATTCTCAGCCAAGGACAAGGAAGGAAGGGTTATAAGGGAGAAATGGGGAACACAGTTTAAGATTAGACCTATACATTCAGCTTACTGTGTAAAAGTTGACTGCAAGAGAAGCCTAGTACAACCACTTATATTAAGCTCATTGCATGGTAGGAAGAAGATTAAATCTCCATTATTAAATGATCTCAAAACATAGGATAAACCTTGCTTACAAGGTAAGATAAGAGAGTGGAATTCCCAGAAAAATCATTCTCACAATTTTGCAAACCGTGTTCTTTCTGAGGCTAAAGAAATAGCTCAGCAATTAAGATTTCTGGCTGCTCTTGAAGAGGACCCAGCTTCAATTCCCAGCACCCAGACAGTGGCTGACAGCCATGCATAACTTCTGTTCCAAAGGAATTCAACGACCTCTTCTGACCTCTGTGGGCATTTTATGACATGGGTGAACTTACACACATGGAGGCAATACACTCATACACATTAAAAATAAAAATATAGGGGCTGGAGAGACGGCCTAGTGGTTAAGAACACCAACTGCTCTTGCAGAGGATCCGGGTTTGATCCCCAACACCCACATGGCAGTTGAGAACCGTCTTTAACTCCAGTTCCAGGGGAAACCGACGCCCTCTTCTGACCCCCACGGCATTGCACAACACAGGTGCAACAACCAGATGCAGACAGTACATTCATACACATAAAGAATAAATAAAATTAAAAAAATAAAAATAAAAATATAAACAAAAAATGTGTTTTTCTATGGCATTTTAAGCTGGAATTAAAATTTTTTATTTATATTCGCTCGAAATGTGTGACATTACTCTGATGAACAAAAACAGAATTATACTTAAATTCTACACTGAAATACAACAACATAAATTCAGAGGAATGAGGTTGTCTGCCCCACAAAGTAGCCACATTTCACTAGTGGGGTATGTAATGTCCATGTGAAACTGTATAAGCTGTAAAATCTGGAACTAGCTCTTCTAGAAATTACTTGAAAAGAAAAGGACACTCTGGTTCTTTTTGCATGAGCTTATCCTAAGAAGAGCCATCAGGAGGAAAATGCTTACCTGAATTAGGAAATACAGCATAGCTGCTCTGTCACTTACCTACTTAAAGACTAACACAGACTTACTAGACACTCGTTCCATCTGGCTAACAGAGCTGTGCTGCCATCTCTCATGAGAGCTGTACATGCTTCCTTTTGAAGCTGCTCACAGGCTTTTCTATTGTCTGCTCCTGTCTTCTTCCTCTCTGTTTTTATTTCTCATCACAGAAATGTCTGCCTAGATTTCTATATTAACAGCCCCCTTGCAGAAGGAAGCAGTTTGAATTTAAAACAGTGTTCTATTAAGAATTGGATTCAGAGAAATATTTTCTTATAACAGTGTCACTAATGCTCCTTCCACTGCTTATTATGTTTGTGAAAGTTAATTATCTGATAAGATACACTATGGCTATTACTGTCAGGAAAAAAACATATGGATGTGTTTATTAATTCAAAATGTTCCATTAAATTAAACTGTTTTAACGGAAGAACCAAACAATTATTTCTTGATAGTTATTATTGTACAATCATCTGGGCATCTTAATACTCCTTTTTCTGAGTGAATTCCAGTTTAGATTTAAAACTAATGATGTTTTTGCTTTTTATAGTCATAGAATATACTATTCTGTCCATACTTTTATGTGAAGTTGAAAATCCAGTGTTCTATACTAAAGTGGTTTTGTGTGTGTGTGTGTGTGTGTGTGTGTGTGTGTGTGTGTCTATGTGTGGGTGACTTTGTGTGTATATGTGGTTTGTTTTTGTTTTTGCTTTTCTTTTTTGCTATAAATATTTCATTTTATTTTTTAAGAAAGTAGCTTCAGAAAGGGAAAGTAATCTAGATCATTTATACATATATATATTTTTAATAAAAACAACAAAAACCTTTACATAATCTGCATGCAAAAAGTTTACCCAAGAGTGGCCACATTGTCTGTGACAGCCCTAATACTCAGAAAAGTGTTGACCTTTGAATAAATCATTAAACTTCCCAGAACAAAAACCTACAATACCAATACTGATTCTGACTCAATATTTTAAGTGTTAGATCAATGCTCAATACAAGATAAAAAGTATTCTTTCTGTGATGACCACAAGGAAACAAAGTCCTATAGGCCCCTGGAACCTTGATCATGTGAACTTACAGCAATAGTGACAGCATGCACAAGACCCATGCAAACTCAGTCAGACAGAAGCCAGCATAGAATTGGGGAAATGCTCAGAAAATACAACTTTTGGCAAGGAACTATTCGGAACTGGTCACTGCTGGGTGAGGGAGAAGTGATCTTCTTTAAGGGTGATGCTAGACAGGTTGAACAGGTTTCAGTGAATGAAGTCATCCAGGGGACATCTGAGTACAGGAACTTGACTCAATAGGCTTTAACACGTATCGCAAAATGCATGAAGTGCTGTGGGCAGTATATGGGGAGTCCAGATAGGGAAGAGGGACTGAATATGATTAACATGTATGAAATCCACAAAAACTCAATAAAATACGTTTCAAAAAAAAAGAAGGCTAGGGCTGGAGAGATGGCCTAGCGGTTAAGAGCGCCGACTGCTCTTACAGAGGACCAGGGTTCGATCCCCAGCACCCACATGGCGGCTGAGAACCGTCTTAAACTCCAATTCCAGGAGAACTCCAGCTCCAGGGGAATCCGAGACCCTCTTCTGAGCTCCGTGGCATTGCACGACACGGATGCACAGACCTGCATATGCAGATAGTACATTCATACACATACAGAAATAAATTAAAAAATTAAAAATAAATAAATAAATAAATAAAATAAAAAATAATGCTAAAAAGGTATTCTTTCTATTCTTTTAATCTCTGTTGTTGTTTTTTGAAAAAAAAAAGACAAGACATCCAAAAAATGAATGTCAGCATCATAGTGATGTCTTTGTGGCTTCTGATTACCATACCTTATAGCTATTTCTATCTCTAAAACAGCAGCAATAAACTGAACCCAAATATTCTTCTTTCCCTGAAACTGTGCTCTTCTGAATAGCTATAGATATGTTTTCAGAGAGGCAGAAGAAAAGAGGTGATGCATATTCCCTCACATCAAAAGATCTGTAACTTCTTAGATGGCTTATTTAGGAAAAAGAGAGAGAAAATTATATAGCACAGTAAATTCCATTATTTCTAAACCCAAGCAGTATTGAGCATGATAAGTCTCCTGCAAACACTCATCAGGTATCTTCTAAATTCTCTCTAAATGAATATGGTTCACCCATGACATAACAACTCCAGCCTCACAGATGGGTATGTTAGGGAAAACTGATTTTCTCTCCCCATAAAAACCACAGTGTGTATGGTATACACAAACTGCTTCCATAACAATACTACTCAATATTATTCTTCACAAAATAAATGTAATTTGTAGAACTTGTCTTAAACAGTTGGAAAATTCATATTCTTTTCCACATTAATTCATGTCAATCCATCAGACAAACACTGTGATGGGTCCTGAGAACTCTGATTCTACATCCAAGTAATCAAGTTCTAGGACATGAATTAAGAAACAAAATATAAGGTGCTAGAGAGATGGCTCAGTGGTTAAAAGCACCAAATGGCTCTTGCAGAGGACCCGGGTTCGATTCCCAGCACCCACATGGCAACTAAGAACAATCTTTAACTACAGTTCCAAGGGAACCTGACACCCTCTTCTGACTTCCGTGGCAGTGCACAACATGGGTGCACCAACCTACATGCAGACAGTACACTCATATACATAAAAAAATAATAAATAAAAAATATTTAAAAAGAAACAAAATACAGATCACAGAGCTAAAATATAAACTTGGAATCTTATGTCTAATTATGTTACTTTTCTCTATTTTTTTTTCACATTTAGCAAATCAGCCAGTAATCACTGGCTACTATATTGATAATACAGAAATATTTAAGATGTCATCTTAGAAATAAAGAGAAGGGGTCTTTAAAATCATTGCAATTAGTACAGACACCAGCAAGAGAAGTGCGGTTGGACCAATGAAGAATGAAATATGTCTAAGGAGATGCAAGTGTCGGCTGTAGTGAAATCTATCCTTTGTGATCACATCTGCCCTTTTAAGTCAACAAAAGCATCACTGGATACTCAAAGAACAGACCAAATTAGGTGAATATCCAATATGCAAGCTCAGCCATGCTAGACAGGTTTCAGTTTATGTGAGACAAGCACATGGAGACATGTGTTAACCATTGCTTCCCATGTGCTTTTATTGTATAGACCTGCAGAAATAAATCAAACCTTTTACAAAACATTGCAGAAATTATCATTTTGCATAGAATAAAATAATTTCTTATTTTCAGTCTTAAATATGTGCTCAGAGACATCATTGAAACACAGACTCTGTTCTTACTTGATCAGAAAGTTATGTACCTGAAGACATGGTGATGGTATCACAAGAGGTTAAAGTAAATTACATACATGAAGACTCATGACAGTATCACTAGAAGTTACAGTAAGTTATGTACATGAAGACTCATGATGGTATCACTAGAGGTTAAAGTTATATACAAAATCCATAGATGGAATTACTGAAGGGGAAAATTCAAACACTAAACAGAATGCAATAATCCAAAACTTTGGTGCTGTGCAACATCTCTAGGTTGTGTTAAGCAATTCCTATGAACTATCTTTCATTTGACTCAAAAGTTCACCATACTAGAATCCTAAGTGGGGTTTTTCTAACTCAAAATTGCTTCTGTGATATGAAATGAAGACTAAGAGGCCTAATCTACCCTAGATGTTTGATATATACTAGAGTGAACACATTACCAGAATGTGGGGGAAGACACATACATACAGCTCACAAAGAATATGCCAGAGTAAGTCAGACTACATTCAGTCACCTCATCTTGCCAGCCTCTTCCCTACTACCAAAAGAAGAGACTGTGAGAAGAGCTGAGGGGCTTTGTGAATAGTTTAGCACTTACAGAATCAGTTCTCTCTCTTTTCTATGAAAAGCGAATGATGGTGAGGTGTAGCTGCTCACCTGCCTGGAAATACTGTGCAGCAGAGGCAGCCATATGCCTGTATATCCCAAATCTAATTGGCTATTGGCTCTCTCCTTGGAGGAATAACCCATGGCTGATGCCACAAGCTTACATCCTCTACAGGTTAGGAGATGTTATAAGCCACAGTAAGACCCTGTCATATTTAACAGGAAAAAATGTAATTCATGGATTAACATATCATCCAAACATATGTGTCTATACCAAAGTAACCTACCATAACTATTAGTGCTGTTTAAATACATATATATCTAATCGCTTGTGCATCATTAGTAGGATCGAAAAGTTATTCCTGGACAAACTGTCAGCCCATGAAAGGAAACAGCCAGAATTGACCAGAGTCCAAGGCAACAGCTCCAGAGAGAGTGGAGTGTTTTGCTTCTCATCCACCTGTGCCACTTTTCTAAGCCTAGGGAATAATCTGCGGAAGAGGGGGCGTGGTAGAATGTAAGGGCTGCGGTTGGGGTGAATGGTGAAACTACAGCAATGTAGTCTGGACACTCATTTAATCAACTTGATTGAACAAACAACCCATCACCCCCCACTGGATGTGGGGCTGTGGGGGTTTGGGCACAACAGCCTGCAGATTGGTTTTGCACAAAGGATGCTTGTACTCATGGATTATCACTTATAGCTAAAAAATGAAAAAAAAAAAAAACTGAGAGAAAGATGCAGGACAGTTATGGCAGAATGCATGATCTGGGATGGGGTAGGGGTGGGGGGGAAGGGATAGGGAAATGTGCCTGAACTGAATTGGAAAATAATGTATGAAATGCACAAAGCATCAATAAAAAAATAAATAAATCAAATTTGCCTAGCAAAAAAAAAAAGAAAAGAAAAGAGAATGATGGGTGCCCCACCCCCAATCTGATATTTCAAGATCAGTAGTGTAATAGTTTGGAGTGCTTGCAGGCAGAGGGATTGGACTCTCTTTTTGCAGGCAGAGGGATTGGGGGCACAGAGCTTCAATAGGTACTTCCAAGATATCAGGGATAGCCACTAGACATCTCAATCAAAGGGCACAATGTCCTTTCTATCACCCTCCACCACAGAGAAAATAAGTACCATGCACACAGCCCCCGAACACTAGAATGGGTTTGATTGTAGAGAATGTGGCTCCATTCTGGAATAGAGGTCTCTGAGGCTGCAGGACTGTGGAGTTAGTGCTCATAAGCAAAACGAAGATGATAGTGAAGAGGGCCTGGGAAACCAATATGCAAAATCTCATACCTAGGGCTCAGAGAGCATAGAAGAAGCCTCAAGTATTTTGTATCCTCTAATATGAAAAGATGTGAAGTTTGGTGGAAGAATATCACTGTTGGGCTGTCTTGTCCTCAAGGACAAGAATGGAAAATTCAAGCCCAAAAGCATATCAATAGAAGGCTCAGAGAGAGTAGTGTCTTAAAGGATTCATGAATTTGAAGAGCATGGGAGAGCCACAATTTTAGTCAAGAGACAAGTGACGAGCCAGGAAAAGTAATCTGGAGTCAGACTATGGGTCAAGTGAATACTAGTGAAATAAGTCATAAAGACAAGGAATGCTCGTCACTCATGACAGGCTGTGCAGTGCTACAGAGGAAAGGATGAATAATCAGCAACCAGATAAGGGACTCACAAGACCTACAAAAGGACATCCTTCTTACTCCCTTTATAGCCTCAGACTGTGAAAGAAGGAATCAAGGGTAATTATTTTCTGACTTTTTTGAATTATCAAACAACAGGCGTGACTTAATTATCCAAAATCATTGTTTCTATCAAAGAACACTTTACTCTTTGATCCTATAACTTTCTCCATTAACCTCCCAGTTTAGACCGAAAGAGAAAACATCAAAAAGGGTGGGGAATATTTGAGGTCATGGTGGGTCAGCAGCCAAGGCCCTGGAGAAAAGGTGATGCTTGGAGGAACAGGGCAGTACATGTAATATGCTGGTAGTACCAGAAACGACGCCTGCAAAACCTGCTGCTTTCTGTCAAAAGATCACAGCTGCATTTACAAGTAAAGCTTCAACTGAGTTTCTCTGAAGAAAGACAGACTGAAGGGAAGTGGGTGGTGAGGCACTGAGGGAAGAATTTCTTACAAGTGTGAGGACAAACAGTCCGGGTGCACATGTGGGCTGGCAGAGGGTTTTTCCTCTGGTTCATACTGGCAGTGAAGACGTGCAGTCCCAACTCCACTTGTACAGAAGTGCTGACAGATCTAATGCAAGGAAGAAATGAAAAGGCTAATGGAATAAGGACAAAATGGAAATTAAAAATTTTTAATAGAAAGCAACTAAACCGAACTATTTAACGTCGGAAGAAAATGCCCTAGTACTTTAAATTTAAATTTAAATATGAAAATCATACTAAGTGAAATAAACATACAACTGAGGCCAAAGTAAAGGCGGTGTAGAAATGAGCAAAGCTTGGAAAGGTGTTTCTGAGGGGTACTTGTAAAGTGTACCATTAAACTAAGGAAAACAAAGAGAACGAGGCTTGCCCTAGAAGGGAAATAAAGTGGAAAACAGTCTATAAAATGGATTCAGAACTATTAGAGCAATAATTTCTAAAGCCTACATTTGAAACAGTACCTAAACAAATATTAAGTCTTATAGGAAAACAGAAATGTCTATATTGAACATGGGAATGTAATCATTATGGTAATCTAAAAATAGGGCATTTAATTTGAAGAAGTGTGAGCCTAAAAAGTAATGAAGCACAGAAAAACATGTCTTATGCTAATCAATACCCAAATAATCGTAAGGCAGGTGAATACCTCACAATGAATAAACACTCAAGGACACAGCATCACAAATCATCTGAAGTAAATTATCATGTAAAACAATTGTTCTCTTATATTTCTAAATAAAACATTATGTTGCAATATCTTTTCATTGTTTTATGCTTAATATTCATAGTCGTGACAACTTAAAGCCAAACTAATAAAATCCTTAAGGTCATCTTTTTAGTTTAATTTACAGCTGGATCTTTACACTTACATCTATTTCTTTACTGGGACACGATGATCATCCTATTAGATCAGAATCTCACCAATGAAAAGAATGAGATTCAAGTAGCTTGTGCAAATGAACATCCATCCTAGGATACTAACTGCAAAATAAGAGAGAAAAGCCACCTGGGTGTTGGCCATTAACTTCCCCCCAGGAAGATGACACCACATGCATTTGCAAAATGCAATGCTTAAAATTTTTGTTTCTAGTCTTCATGTTTGTCCAGCTGTCATCTTCCGTGTTTGCTTTGGGTTCACAGGAACTCACATCTAGATAGTGACATAATGTAATATCTCATAGCATGAACTCAGCTATCCCTTCTGGTAACTGCTCTTTAATTTGCTGTTTTGCTTTTTAAACAATGTGTAAACTTAAATTTTGAATACTATTTAATGAACAACATTTCAATTGTAAAATATTCCTTGAAAAATACCGTTTCATTTCCAAGTAAATTTAATTATGAAATTTTTAGTTAAGGCCCTAAAATAATATCCATAATTAGCATGATAATTTAGCATATTTCAATTTAATAACATTTTCATTGTCCACATTTTCATAGTCCTGTATCCTCTTAATTTTCTTGTTATAGAATATAGAAGATTCATATGAAAATGAATCAGGAGTCTCTCAGATATGTTATGAGTTCATCAAACATAAGAATTGAGATATTTTATAAAATACTTCACATCTATTTCTATTGAAATTCCCTCATCTTATGACCTTATCATCTGGTATCTTAACAATTTTTCTTTTCAGTAGTATCAAACCATGTTTTTTCTGGTACAAAGAGGCTCTTTCCATTATAACACACATTCACACACACACATATGCACACACATACACACACACACATACACACATATACACACATACATGCACAATTAAAGGGTCACTAAAACCTAAGTCAAATATGCATGAACTAAAGCTCAGAGCACTTGTGCCTTTTTTCTCCTGTCACCTACTATCCCCATGCTAAGCTCCAGTCCTCTCCTGCTGCCTAAGTACAACCTCAGAGCCCTGTGAGAGATGACCTAGTCTGCACTCTATACTGCACTTACATTTCCATGCTCTGCAAATCATTAATAACAACAGCAGCAATAACATATTCTTTCCTTAATATAGAAGGTGTACACCTCACAACTGCCACTGGCTCTACTGCTTTAAGTCTCCTGGAGGACACCTGGAGTAATGATCGCAACTTCTTCCTTCTATGGCATTTTTGATTCTCCTTTATGTGTCTCATTTACCTTTTCTCTTATCTCTCTTTTTCCTTTGCCTTTTACACTTATTTTTCCATTCTGATTGCTAGACAGTACAATAGCTTTGATTTAGGTGTGATTTAATTGGTAGTGTGGGTAATTTCTGAACCCTGACAATTATGGGGTTAGGTTTTTTTATGGTAGAAGGCTCTATATTTTAGGAACTTCATCAGCATTCCTTGATTGCAGAAGCACAACCTAATTCTAGGTATAAAAACCAAAATGTCTTCAAATGTAGCAAAATGCCCCTAGAGACATACCCCCACCACCACTGCCCGAAGGTCCACTGCTACACAGCAAAGCTTTTCCTTCCACTGTGTCACATGGCTGCAGCAAAATGATTGAAAACATATTTTGAATGTACAGTTTAAGCATTTAAGAAGCCTGATGTTAACACAAGCAAAAATAACTAAAACCTAATGCCAGGGATTATTTGATGACCAAAGAAAAAGTAGGTACTTCACTTATAAAAGCTAACCTGGTACATAATTCTAAGCAAAGCACTAGCTGTGATTTAAGAGCCGTATGTCTTAACTTCCAATTAAAATAAATCCTTCTAAAAGCACTTTTATAATATTACTTAGCTTGTTAAAATATATAAAATGTTTGGCTCCCATGGGCTATGTGATGATTAAGATACATTCAGAGATGAAAAACTGCTTCTCTTCTCCAAGGTCATGGTACATTTCAAAATGAACTAGACTTGACTGTTTTCCAAGACTTCCCTGCTGTCCATGGTCCCTTCTGAGCTTTACTGTAAATCTGGACACTGTCAGGTAGGATTTAAACTACAGTGTTTTGTGGAGTGCCTTGTAAATTATAGCCAAAGTAACCAATGTGCAAATATTTTTTTTTACCATTTTCCATCGTATGGCTAATAGACACATACATATCAATATGAGCTTTCTTTGTTTTAAGCATGAGCACAGCTACCACTTATGCTCTATTTAGATACCTTATGAGAAGGTACTAAGATGCCTGGGTTCTGAAGTTGATTGAACACAAGATCAAACTCCAGCTCTCAAAGGCTCGCTATCTGCTTGACCTTGAACACAGGACCCTCTGGAAGCCTCCCTTTCTTCATGTGCGAATGAAGATTCATTTTAAAAATATATTTTATTGAATTTTTGTGTATTTCATCCATAAGATATTAATCATCTTTATATCACCTTCCCATCAGCTCTCTCCCCAAGTCCCCCCACTGCACTGGATTTCATACATTCTGTCAGTTATGTTTAAGGTCTATCCAGGCAAGTTAGTGTCTCCTGAGGTCCTTCAGTGCAAGCTCATCCACTGAGGTCTAGTTAGCCTATCTAGAGTCACTCTCTTATGGATCAGCTCTTTTTCACCCAGTAGAAATCCATTTACCAGTAGTTGTTTGGCTAAGGGGCCTGCTGCCTATTTCTCCAGTTCTACTCTGGATTTTTGTCTGTTTAATTTGCATGGGTCTTGTTCATACTGACACCACTGCTGTAGGCTCATATGAACTTTCTAAAACAGGGTCTTGCTGTATCCCCAGCTGGTCTGGAACTCACTATGTATATCAGGCTAGCCTTGATCTCACAGAGATCCACCTGTCTCTGCTTCCTCAGTGCTAGGATTAAAGGCCACCATGTCCAACTGGAAATATAGTATTTAGTAAATACACTGCACATGATGAATATTTAATAAATGATAATTCTTCTTACAAATGTCATTATCAGTCAACATGCATCAAAGCCACAATCCTCCCATGTAAAACCTGACTCATACATTTCAAATTTGTCTTCCATATTTTTTTTAATTAAAACCATTTTATTGTTTTTAGTTTATCTTCTGTGTATGAGTGTGTTGCCTGCATGCATGTAAATGTAGCCATGTCCCAGGTTCTACAATATCCAGGGAGGTCCGAATAACACAACAGATTCCCTGGAACTAGAGTTACATAAGGTTGTTAGCTACCATGTGGGTGCTAGGAACCAAACCCAGGTCCTCTGAAGGAGAACCAAGTGCTCTTAATCACTAACCCTTCTCTCCAGCCCCTTCCATACTTCTTTCTATCAGCCCCACTCTCTCAGTATGTTGACATTTAATGCAAAGTGAATGATTCCTAACATGGCACTTAGTCTTCAAATTCCGGCCCATCAATTTCAAACTGGCATTCCAAACTTTCAAATGTAATAGCCACAAAGTCAGAAACCAATAAGGCAAAGACCATTGTCAATTACAATTTTCATTCCAAAATGTCTGTCTTCCCTATGGCATGTTTAATGCTTCCTAAATTATAAGACTGTGGCACCAGAAGTAATGGGGACACATTTGGGGGGTGAACAACAAATATATTTTGTTTTAAGATTGATGCTTCAGAGGAGGGCCATGGAGGTGGATATTTGGATCAGCTCGGGGCTCAGTGCCTTTGCCTTGCCACCTCCTCTGGTCTCTGTGTGCAGGCCAAGTGATTTGTCTCTGCTGCTTCTGATGACAGCTTCTCTGTGTGGCAGCTTGGGATTCCAGCAGTGAAATGTGAAAATGAAGTGCAGGCAACAATAAAAAATAAGTTATGTTTCTGAACGTCTTTAATGTTTTAAACATTCAGAAAAGACTGACTCCTTGGTGGGGCTCAGAGATCAGGAGAGAGAAAGCCCAAATTTCTGGAAGAATCCAAGTTAGTCATCACTTACAACCTTGCTATGAAACCCCAACTGTACTTTGGACACTGTAAGTCTTCCATTAATTGTTCTGAGTCAAATCAAACATTTTCAAAAGAACTGTACTTCTATTCCCATATGTTCATGCACCTCCTCCTTGGCTCTTACACTCTTTCCTCTGCCTCTTCTGCAATGGTCCCTGAGCCCTGGGTGAGCGAAGCTTAATAGAAGAGTCCCATCCAAGGACAATACTTTGCGGATTCCTAATCTCCATGCTTTGCCCATCTGTACCCTTTGCTTTTCCTGCCCTTCTGTTGCACGAGGGAGATTCATTAGTATCCCATTTATCTCTTGTTCTACATTCCATGAGCTTTAGGTGTAGAGGTTGCTCTGTAGATGCGCCACTTAGGCTTAGGAAATTTAGGTACAATATCTGTGTGTGACCAATTCTTGTACCCTGTAATAGTCTCTGCTGGTGCAAAAGAAGCTTCTTTGATGAGTGGTGACTGGGAATATCTACTGTAAATATAAAGATACATATTTTGCTCCTAGTTAGAAATGACATTAGTCTAGGGATATGACAGTCTTGTGCTTTTCCCTAAGATCTATGATCCATGTATATTTGGCTACGTTTACAGTACCACAGCAGTGGTATTAGCATGCATATAACCCACGCAAACTCAAGCAGACAAAACCCAGCACAGAATAGTGGAAATGGGCAGCAGGTCCCAATCTTAGAAGAAGGACTATTGGCAGCTGATTACTGCTGGGTGAGGAAGAGCTGATCCTCTTAAACTGAGGAACTCTGGATAGGCTGCCTGGACCTCAGTGAATGAACTTGCACAGAGAAACATCCACAAATGATGGAGTGTACGCACTCCAGTGGGGGTGTGGAAGGGTGCTAATGGGAAGGGATGAAAAGGTGATTATGATTGATTGAGATGTTCTGTATGAATGCACAAAAATTCAATTAAAAAAGAACTGTAATTCTCGGAACTTTACACCCACCCATTCAAATGTACCTAACTTGCGCTCCATTTGTTGTATGACTTGCTCTTTTACAGAAAGATTAAAAACAAAATTTTTTCAGCATAATTGTAAGAAGATAGAAAACCCTATACTTCCCCTCGTCCTCCTCCTCTTCCTCCAACTCCTCTTTCTACTCTTTATCCTCTCTCTCTCTCTCTCTCTCTCTCTCTCTCTCTCTCTCTTCTCTCTAGGCTATAGGCTATAATTTCAAGGAAGACAGAAGATCAACTGTCCAAAATCTTCATGAATCCTTCTCACTAAAAATGTTGAGTCCTTCCATGCATATCTATATTCTAGAAGGAAGGCTACAAGTACTCTGGGAATGTTCTGCATATTTTTTAGTAGCTTCATAGAACAAATCTTTTTTTCCCTCTCTCAGCTCCTCTCTCTCTTTCTTTCTGTGTCTCTCTGTGTGTAGCCGAAACAACACTCATTATGTTTATACTGACTTTAAGAGAAAATTTGATGCCATAGTTTGGAATACAATCTCTTATGAGATTAAAGCAGCAAGATAATTTACACAAACTAAAATAAAATGTTTTGACCAAGAACAAAATGTACCAAAATGCCTCCTGACAAGATTGACCCAGTAACATACAGAGCAGCTCATGATACAATGCAGCTCAGAAAAATGACCCGGAGGGATGTCTGAGGTAGAATAATGACTCCTCAGAGCAAGTATGAGTGGAGAGATCATGAAGGGTATTGGAAGGACTATGGCGATGAAGCTAACATTGCTTCACAATGAGTCCTAGGACCCCTAACTCTCACTCTGCCTTACCTTAAGCATCATTCTTCAACTTCAAAGACCTGTTTGCTAGCATGTAATAGCAACCAATCACATTTTTAAACTTGATTTCCACTCTGGAAATTTAGAAATTTAAAATAGTCCTCCAAATTCCTATTCCTAACACCATTTCAGTTTCTCAACTTCTCCACAATTTTGAGGGAAAAACATGAAACAAGGTGGCCACGTCTCATTCCCTGTGACCATCTTTCTGAAAGTTTGACTTCAGTCAAGTCTCTCCACCCACTGGCAGGTGAATGAAGCTACATCATACACCTTCCATCCTAGCCAGTATTGCTTCAGTACCAAAATACAGAGGTGAAAGCATGTAGATCACAGCCCAAGGGTTGTCCTCTGCACTCTACTGCTGAGCTGGTCCATAGTGCCTTACAGCAACTTCCATAGATAGGCTTCAGCCCTTCCCAATAAACGGATGCAACACAGCATGTGTACTGTATAGCTTACAATCTAATAAAAGGTTCTTATACTCATAAACGTGTTAGTTCTAATTGCCAGTCTTTTATTTTATACTGCATATCTATTAGAGAAAGATAATCAGTTGACCAGGAAGTAAATTAGTCTTATTCAAATGCTTAATGTAATCTAGTATAGTAAGGAGATTAAATGTATGCTGAAACATTACATATAAATATGGCATTACATATTCAATAATATATCTCTTTTATTTCTGCTGAAAAATTGAAGTATAGCATTTGTTATATGATATATTATAAAAATCAACTTAATTAAAAGCAAAAGAAAGTAAGAAATTGAATAGAACATTGCCCTGCAAGCTGTTGGAAGTATAAAGAGCTAACAGGAGAAAACCCATGCTGAAGAGAATCCAGAGCTTTCAATTATGCCACCTGTTTCTCTTCAAAAGCTAATTAAAATACACCTTAGGAAACATAATCATCTAGATGTAATTACATCTATTCCCTTCCTTCATCCCTAAAAGAAGAAAGAAGTGCAACTCCCCACACAGCCTTTTGTGCTCCACTCGTGGTTTATCTTTCTCCCCTGTGCATCACAAGTGGCTGTTTACTTTCACATCTGTGCAGTCTTGAAATCCAAAGCACGTGTAATTTTAAAAGTCAATAGCTATACCTATCTTTTGACAACACACCTACATAACATATACCGACATATATAGTATACATTGATATAAATGCATAGATGCACATTTATATCACATGTGGGCCACACTTCTCAATGTGACCACACTAAATAAATCTCTTCCTTCTAGTTTAACAATAAATTTGGCTCTTTCAATTGGTTGTTCAAGAATTGCTGAGTAAACCTGGCTTATTTGGCCAAAGTTCTGATTCTAAGTCCCATTAACAGTTTCATTAATGACCTCACAAGAATGAGTTTCAGAGCCCTGGAAGATGAATCTGAGAAAGGAGTAGCAGCATGGTAAGGAAAGAAATAAAAGGAAAGAATAAATCTTCATTTCCTGGGGTCAAACCATGAAATGGTAGCTTTGATGCTTTTATCTTTTCCTTTCCATACCCATAGTCTGACTTTTCTGGTACCCTCAAGTGCCTTCCTTCCCTTTATTCAATTTGCAGAAGTCTATTAAGCTCTTATAATTCGCAATTATTCTTCATACCAACATGCCCTTTGTTTTCCTGATCCCTTACCCCCAGACCCAAGCACTTGGTGTTGGTGAAGTCTCAGAGGTTTGCAATTCCCAGATATTGATAAAGCCTAGGTAGCCTCAATATGCACATTTACATATTTTTCCTTTAAAAAAATTTAAATGTGGGGCTGGAGAGATGGCTCAGCGGTTAAGAGCACAGACTGCTTTTGCAGAGGAACCAGGTTTGATTCCCAGCACCCACATGGCAGCTAAGAACTTTAACTCCAGTTCCAGAGGAATCCAACACCCTCTTCTGACCTCCACAGTGGCATTGCACAACCGGGTGCACCAACCTACATGCAAATAGTACACGCATACACATAAAAAATAATAAATAAATAAAAAATAAAAATTAAAAAATTAAATGTATTCACTTTTATTTTATGTGTCTGAGTATTTTGCCTACATGTATATAAGCTCACATGTGCATGCAATGCCAGCAGAAGACAGCATCAGAACCCAATGAACCAGAGTTATGGACAGTGGTTAGCTATGATATGGGACCTGAGAAATGAACCCAAGTCTTCCACAAGAGCAACCAGTGCTCTTTACCCCTGAGTCATCATTCCAAAACTACATATTTTTTCTTTACAAAAAAATGCTTGCTTCCAAGCAAGATAAGACCTGTCTATAATCCCAGGACTTGAGAGATAGAGACAGGAAGAGTTCAAAGCTAACCTTGCTTACATATTGAGGTCAGGTCCAGCCTCGGCTAAGAAACCTTGCATCCAAAAGCAAAAAGACAAAAAGACCAGGCATGCAAATGCAAGTAAAAAAACATCTGGAAGAAAATTAGGTGGTGAACAAAAACAAAACCCAAAATGGCTTCCAGCCCACTACTGCCCAAAATATGGACAGGACTTAAGCTGTTATTTTAAATAACTCCAAACAGGCTGAGTTAACTGCCAAAACTCCAATCTTTACAGAACAAAACCACGTGTTACATGCTGTGTCTGTGTGTTGTCCAGTATCATTTGTTTTGCCCACCCCTTCTGGCAAGCCATTATCATTGGGACTCAAGGAAGTTACTAGTGATCCAATGTCACAGAGCCAAAAAGTAAACAAAATGAGACCCCATCTCCTTCTCATTGTAAAGCCCTGCCCCCCTTTCCTTTCTTCCTCACTGAAAATCCACACTGCAAAAGAAAGCATGAGTGAAGTCCTAGCTCCTAGCGAGAACATTTGAATCAGTAAAACTGTTTTCATTCATTCTCCGTTCTTAAGTAACCTCAGCTGAAAACTGAATCATATGATTTACAGACTAATTGTAAGTTGTAGTTATTCCTAAATGTGTTGAGGCAAAATAGTACAAGAATGAGAGAGTGGTGTGAAAGTTGATTAATAGAAGATGTATTTAAGAAGAAGATACTTCCTTTGGAACAATATTAAAAGTGCCTGCTGTGTTTTGATTTTAAGGGTTACAAATTGCACTTTGACAAAAGTGCTCCTATGAATTATAATTGCAATCATTTATTTTACAATGAATGTTTTCATTCAAAGGATTTTACTGCTCTCTGTGGGCATATGATTAATATGCATGTCCTCAGACAGTATTCCTAAAATTTACTATTCTAAAGACAGAGAAAAACTGACTGGCTTTACTCAGTCCCAGGCTGTCGAAGTTCTGCAGCACGACTACTGCTCTTCTGCGAAGAGCCAGCATTTTATCAGGAGTGGAATATCCGGATGCCCTCTGTCCTCACACTTTCAAGGGCAAAAGTACCACACTGTCCATCCAGAGGAGCAGGCTTGTAAAAAGCCATTCTTATATTCCAAGGCTTCAAGAGAAAGCTTTTCTTTGGCAGTGAATGAAAACAAAGGCAAAAGATGAAAGAAACTGTGTTTAAAAGAAAATAAAAAGCACTGTACAAAAAGGTGCATAAATGCAGAAAGCAAAAAAAAAAAAATTACAATATATTCCTAGTGAGAGTAGAAACATAGAAAGGCCCAATGGGCCAAGAGTCTTTCTTTACTAATTTGGTAAAAGTGGGGGGAAACATGTTTGAAGATTCTCTGAAAGAAACTGACAGTGAGGAGCTTAAAATATACACAGCCATGGTGTTGTCATTCTGTGGGGGTTCCAGAACTCCCCTGGGCCAACTTTGCAAGTAAAACAGACTGGATGGGATGTGTCTTTATCAAGGCAGCAGACACATCAGAAACAACTGGAAACCAGCCAGTACTTCAGTTTAATATGACATCAATCTCTGGCGGGTCTAATTTTACTATAAATGGCCTGCTTTTTAAACTGACTGAGTGGTGGATTGTGTAATAAGGCTATTAGACTGAGAGAAACACCTGCACTGAATGGAAGCCCTCAAGAATCCAGGAATAGTGTGGTTTCAGGGGAGGGACAAGCCAATATAGATGAACCAAACAATCATGTCTTTGTGACCAAACTTAAATCTTCACCTATGCAGTAACATGACATATGGTATGTTTTGGTTTTTAGTAAAATTCCAATACGACACCATGCTCTCTTTTATATATATATATGCCTTTAAAAATAAAAGACTGCCAGATTGGACTGTTGCCTTCTCAATTCTACTTTCAGTTGTTTCAAACAGCTCATTTTGGGAAACATCTATCCAGTCTGGCTCTTTGAGAGGTATTCAAGATCAAGTATTGTCATTTGAATGGGAAACAATGTCCTTTGAAAGCATGCAAAACTATCCAATCATCTACAATCCTTGATCTTCTTAATCAAGTTCAGGCATAGTACACAACATGTCCCAGTTTTATATTAGTAAATGAAAGAAAGCAATACCCTACAAACTTTTCAGTGTCATTAAACTTTAAAGGCATCATGCTGCTTCTATAGTAAGCAGTTAAGTATCTGGCAACCCTTTACCTTTGAGACATAAGCCAAGTATGCAGAGAAGATTTATGACTGAGCACAGCTAACCTGGAACCTGGAACCTGAGTTTGTAGACAATAACATGTGGAAAAGCAAGATGCTGAGCTTGGGTATGTAAGTGCCAGGTAAAATGTAAGTTCATGTTCAAACCACAAAATCACCTCCAGTAGAATTACAATACCCCATGTCACTAGAACCAATCCAAGTAGGTTAGTGAACATATATCATCAATGCATTAACTCCTGTAGATCCCTACAATAACTGCATAAAGTAGATAATAAATCCATTATATAAGTAACTAAAATGGAATCAAAGAAGCTAAATATGTGTCTGTAGACTGGCAAACCAAGGATCGGAAAAGGTAATTTTGACTAAAACTCAAGAAATCATCTTAGACAAGTAGCAACCAACAGAAAGTGATAAAAAGTTATCTGTGACTTGCTGCAACTGCATAATAAAAATAACTAGCCAAATTAATTTCACTGCATGTGAAAATAACTTTCTAAGGCAGGGACTGATAAGGAAAGCTACTATCAGAAATGGAAAATTTTATCAAGACAGAAAACCAAGATTAACTAGATCAAAATTCTAATTTTCCTAAAAACCACAAAAATAGCCCAAATGTACTGCCTGTTCAATCAAATTCCACCCTTAGAATTTACAGGTTTGGAAAAACATCTGATATCTAGAAGACAACAAAACAACAAGTAAAAGCTTAATCTATATTTGGGTTTCACATACTTTCAATTTTCTAAACTCTGCATATTAAAACTGTTAGGAGCTATTTCCAGTCTCTGGGAGAAGCTTATAAAGAATGGAAACCAAATATCCAAAATTATTCAAGATGATGAAGAACAACTTTCCCCCTCCCAGAATTTTCTTAAAGACTGACACCCTTGAGAGGGAAGCAGTGATGTTCTCCAGGCAGGAGATGTGAAGAGCACAGTCTAGGAGGCTGCCTTAATTTGATGTGCACCTCCCAGAAGCTAGCACAAAAACCCAGTACTGCTTACTGTGATCCTACACCAACCCAGGTCAGATGAGAGTGTGGCTCTGGGAAACTGTTTCTCATCTTTAAATGTCAACTAAGAAAACTGAGGTTTGGGGTGGAATGTTGTTGTCCAGTACAAATATTTGGAACAGATAAATGGCACATATTAAAAGGCCAAAGTACACAAAACAAGACATATTTAAATAAAATAAGAAAGCTAATTATTATTTTTTTTCTGTTCTCAAAGTAAGCTTCCCATTTTATATAGCAAATATACCCCTGAGAACTTCAGATACAACAATATCTGCATGATGATAATGGAGTCTGAATAAAAATTATTTGTTCTCTCAGTGATTAACAGCACTGGCTGATCTTGCAGAGGACCAGGCTTCAGTTCCCAGCACCCACATAGCAGCTAAAATACATCCATAAGTCCAGTTCCAGGGGATTTGACACCTTGTTCTGTCCACTTAAACTGCAAATGTGGTACACTTACATCCATGCAAACAAAAAATTCAGACACATAAAGTCAAAATAAATAAATCTCCCAAAGTGTTTAAATTATTTGTTCTCTGATACCCTTTGTGTAATCTTACAGAGGATTAGAACAAGGCGTGGCCTTTTGCTCCGTGCTAGAGCTCTTGCCACTTACGTACTAGGCCCTGTTTAATCCCAAATTCTCCAAAAATAAAAATAAAAACAAAACTCTACAAAGGAAGAACAAATATGAATAGACAGAAGGATGGAAACCACAACCACAGTCCACACATCTTAGTAAGAAGAAAGGGGTTTTCTTTCTGTCCTGATCAGTGGATTTGGTATCTAAAGATTCACTGGAAAAATTGTGGAGCCACAGGATTTGGCTCCGTCTTGGTCTCCCCTCCTTTAAGATACTACTACATTTAGACTTTGAAAGATGAAGGAATAATTATCTGAATAGAATATTTTAATACTCTCCTAATAATCCTAAATAATCCTGCCATGAAATAATGCTAGGCTATTTTCTCACTTTAACCCTTATGAGCTAAAGTGAGTTCCTCGTTTAAAATATTTTAAATTAAGAACCGCATTCCACTGTGGGAAAGAAACTGTTGCACAATTTACTGCCTCTTTCTTAGCCATATAGAATGTAGGCACAGCTCTGTGTGATAGACAAGATGCATTTAAAAAAATTAAACTAAGAATAAATTAGACCACTTATCAACAGGGGCTAATTCATTCAAGAGAATATTACATTTTGTATAAAGTGAAAGAAAGGACCCCAAATCACATTAAAATTACAAATACTTGGAAAGTGATGAAGAGGAGAGGAAGAAAGGAATGGGGGGACAGGAATGGGACAAGTATGGCTGAAGTTTTGAGCAAAGTTGCTTTTCACATAGTTTAAAAAAGAATGAGAGCAATATTTAAGTCTTTTTCAAATTTATTTTTAAACTAACTAGTACATGATACCCTGATATGGGCTTACATTTTGGAAAGATTGAAGGTAATTAACTCTATTACTTCATATACTTAACCCTTTCCATAGTAAAAGCAATTAGAAACTACTCTTTCATAGAAATTTTAAAATACAGAATACAATATTTAATTTTTGTATTCAAAATATGAGTAATAACTCAGTATGCTTCTAATCCCAGCACTCGGGAGACAAAGGGAGGCAAATCTCTGTGAGCTCAAGGCCAGTCTGGACTACACAGCAAGTTCCAGGCCAACCAGGGCTACATAGTAAGACCCTGTCTCAAACAGATATATTTATCTATGTATCTATATCTGAAATCTATCTCTCTATATAGAGATAGAAAGATGATGATGATGATGATGATAGATAGATGATAGATAGATAGATGATAGATAGATAGATAGATAGATAGATAGATAGATAGATAGATAGATGATAGATAGATGATAGATAGATAGATAGATAGATAGATAGATAGATAGATAGATGGATGATAGGATATATTCAAGTACAAAGCCCTCCTTTGCTGACACTTTTGAGGTTCCCAAACACTTAGTAAACTTACTAATGCACTGGGTTGTTTCCTCATATATTTTCCTCATCAAGAGAGGCAATAATGAAACTTTAAAAGGTAAATCTTTGAGAACAAGGTACAGAAATGACTATTTCTCTTTTATTTACCAGTCCAGAGCAGAAAAGAATTCAGGAATTATGAATAGGAAGATTGAGGAACTTGAGAAAAGACTGTGGACCCATGACCAGGGCCCCCTAAATCCCTCAAGACTACAGCTCTAAAACACTCACTCAGTTGACCTCAGATGGACTCAATGTAAAAAATAAGCCATGAAAAATAGAAAGAAAAGAAGGTAATTGTGAATAAAGCAGTGTTCATCCAAACACACAGGAACCAGGTGTCCACTGCCAGTTTCTGCTCCCCACCTTCCTCCGCCAAGTCTCAAGAAGAGAATTTCTGAGATGTTGCAGGAGCAACATGCAAAGGGGAGCAGCTGATCCTCAGCTTCTGTGTTCTGGGGGGGCGGGGTCTTTATTATCTAGAAATTCTACTGATTAAGAAGTTTCTTGGCCTGAAAATATTTTAGTAAAGACATCAGTCTGAATTCACTTTTGAGGTTGTATCTTTTATCAGCATCCAGAAAGGCAAACACTTTTCACTGTAGCATTTTTCCAATTTACTTAAAATAACTGGGTTCTTACTTCATTTCAGAGTTTCATTGTTCTGTGATCAGATATTCCAAAATCTAATAGTAATGTCAAGCCAAAAACAACATTAGGCTATTCATTCCTACTAGCCTGATCTCCTGCCAAGAATGCATGGCCTTGTGCTTCAATTAAGAAGCCTTGAGACAGTGCCATCCCACCCACAGTCCCTGCTTCTTCCTTGTACCACCCATCTCTTTTATTCTGTTGCATGTCCCTGTGCTTAGAATTAAATGCATCTACTTCCCAGATTTCTTCATTTTTTCCCCTTTGGGAACACTCATCCCCTACCCTGCCAACTACCACAAGCTCCACTGCCTTTTCCTTTTGTCACACTTCCTTACACTCTCAACCTGTTTCACAATAAGTTATAAATTAAAAAAATTCAGGTACACAATATGAAGATAAGGAGCCAGTAGAGGGCTGGAAGAAAGGAGATCGGAAAAGACTTCCATTGTAGTAAACAACCTCCTCATTTTAGTAGCTGGATACAACAGGGTTTACTCCTGACTCATGCCACAATCTAACGTGACCTTTAGAGAAGCTTTGCTCCAAGCTGATCTCTGGAGCTTGTTTCTCCCATCATCCTCTCAATCTCAGAACATCCCACTGAATCCTATGGCTCTGCTCAACAGCCCAAAAGAACATGTAGAAGCTGACTTCCTGCTGAAATGCCTGCTCAGAAAGGCATTTATATTTCATTTGCTGTGTAACTAGTAGGGGAGGGGAATTAAGTCTAGTGGCATGCTTATAAAAATAGAAATAAGGGTGAGGAGAAGTGGTTTTGACCATGCAAGGATTCGTTTAGCTGGAAACTGATTTCCAAAACTATCATGAACTGATGTTTGCTCGCTCAATACTCAAAAGCTACGATGAATGTTTGAACAGCTATTCAGCTTCCAGAGGATGAACATTTAGGGTATTTACAGAACTCAAAAATAGATGATAGATGATAGATAGATAGATAGATAGATAGATAGATAGATAGATAGATGACAGACTATCATGATAAAATCTGAGCATCAAAAAACTTGTTATCAAGATCAAATAAGTAAGGATGCTGAAAGACTTTAAAGTGTGGTATGAGATGTAAAAGCATGGCACTGGTCCCCATACAACTTCAACGTTCTCTTTCTTTTTCCTTTCAGCCTTGCCTCCATCTCCCAAAGGCTAGGATTACAGGCATGCACTGCCATGTCCAGGTTTCAAGATTCTTTTTTTTTATTTGACACTTTATGAATATTGAAATACTCTTATTAGCTTCAAGCTTTCTGGTCAAATACATTTTAATGAGAGTAAATTCCTGTATACAGGTTGATACAGCTTATTAACTTGGTACAATTTTAAATTTGTCTTTGTTAATAATTTTCTCCCAAAACATCACAGGTTTTTAATATATCTTAATAGTTACTGTAAGCTCAGTCAATAAGAGAAGAAAGGACATGGTAGCTAGTACTGTAATTGAAGCACTTGAAAGACAGAGATAAGGAGGACCAGGACTCCAATATCACCCCAAGCTACTTGAGATCCTCTCTCAATAAACCAAATAATCCAAAAGTCTGCAGTGGTAAATTAGATATGGTTCCTGTTCACCTACACCAGAGTTAAAACCAATATGATTCAAACCCAGGCTGAAAATACAAGCAAAATGCCTATTGAATGTCATGGATCCCAAATCACTAGAATAGTCCACTGGGCACAACATTCTATGGCTTTGGTATTCCATGACATATGTGGTATTGTACTCGGAGTTTCTGAGACAGTAGCTCGTGTCCCTTGACTTTGACGATGGAACCTTGTTTTCAGCTTTTCCTATCACTTCTCAATCCACAACCACAACTCTACCATGCTTTTCAAGCAGTGTTGCTAATCCTATTTCCTAAAATTTGACTAGGGGAACTTCTCATTTTCTGAGCACCTGAAGAAACCTTGCACACAGGTCCATTTGCTTTCCATGTATAACAAACCTATCCTTTCTTCCAGTGTCTGCCCTCCTCACTGACAAGACTGGAATATCAAACAGAATACATGAAGAATCTGAATCCTGGGACTGGAAAGTAGTAATTCAGTTGGTAAGGCATCAGTTGCTAAGCCTGACCACCTCAGTTCAATCCCTGGGACCCACTCGGTGGAGAGAACAAGTGGTCCTCTGACCTCCACAGGCATGTCATTCCGATAGTGAGCCCTCCGCCACATACAGATGGAAACAAATACAAAGACACACACAAAGATGCATGCACATAATGTAATCTATTTTAAGAATCATTTTTCCTAATGAACATGGCCCAAATATAAACAGCAACAGTTTAGCATTCTCAATTCAATCCCTTAGTGCTTACTTTTACATTATGAGAACTGAGGAAATCAAAATGGTTAAGCCTCCTAAAGGAGTTCATATTCTATGGAGACACGTATTGATCAAGTGTCCTGTGTAATAGAAAACAGAGCTTATTCTATGCCTATGAAGAAATGTGTGTTAAGAGTTAAATGAACAGTTTTCACAGAGCAGTTATAGAACTACCTTACATATAACCATGTGCTCACTGTCCTGAGCAGTATTCTAGGAAAAACAGAACAAAACCAACAAAGCAACAAATACTGCCACACATAAGGAAACACTCCAATAAGACAATTTGTTTCTTCAGTGCAGTTGTGTGACCTTTTCCCCACAGACCTGCCACTTGCAGCTAGATTTCCCTAATCACCAGGTTAGAAGCTCCTTATAAAAAGTCAGGAAGCGGGCTGGAGAGATGGCCTAGCTGTTAAGAGCGCAGACCGCTCTTGCAGAGGACCCAGGTTCGATCCCCAGCACCCACATGGTGGCTGAGAACCGTCTGAAACTCCAATTCCAGGAGAACTCCAGCTCCAGGGGAATCTGACACCCACTTCTGACCTCCGCGGCATGACACGGTGCACCGACTTGCATGCAGACAGTACATTTGTACACATATAGAAATGAATAAAAATTAATAAAAAAAATTTTTTTTAAAGTCAGGAAGCTTCCTACCCTGCAACAATTTAAAATTTCTTTGTAAAAGCAGCCAAAATCATGATTCTCTGTGTAATGCTCTGAATGTAAGGCTCTTTCCAGTGTTCAAAGCCCCTCACTTTTGAATCTTGTCTTAATCAGATAAATCTTCCATACTAGTGAAAATGTGGTTTAACTACACAGTGAAACAGTGTACTTAAAAAGAGAGACTATGCTTACAACAGATAACCTACATTTTTAACTATGAATGAAATAATTTCCAGAAAAAGTCACAAATTACCCAATTTGAGTCAAGAGGAAATGGGAAACATGAATAGAAAGTAGCCAAAAGAGAATAGTGTTGTTCACCTACACCCGAGCTAAATTGTGAATTGATTTTATTCTTTGGCAAAAGGAAGGAACCCTGATAGGGGAGAAGCTTACACCACAGCACACCCAGATGCAGCACTGATGCTAACAGGAACTTGGAGGTGAAGTCTGATCCATACCAAATACACAATATGTTTCACTCAAATATAAATGTTCAAGGACTTGGTGTTTTTCCAAGAAACGGTGAATTTAACAAGGAAAATGTTTATAAGTAGGATTGAAAGATGCCCCCTAGCTAAAGAATAAAAGAATAGTGTATTGGGGCTGGAGAGATGGCCTAGCTGTTAAGAGCACCAAATGCTCTTGCAGAGGACCAGTGTTCGATCCCCAGCACCCATATGGCAGCTGAGAACCATCTTTAACTCCAGTTAAATCTGACGCCCTCTTCTGACCTCCGAGGCATTGCATGACATGGGTGCACAAACCTACATGCAGACAGTAAATTCACACATATAAAAAAATAAATAAAATTTTAAAAAAGAACAATGTATTAACTTAAAGAATAAATGCATATTTTCCTCCATTTGTCAGATAAAATGGTGTGCATTTGCTTAAGTATCTGCACATAACTCCAAAAAGCAAAGCAAGGTTCACAGATTAAAATCAATAGACACTAGATGTTGCTAGTCTGAACACTAGTGAATTTCTCTGATTAGCAATCATAGTTGCTTGCATTTTAACATGGGAACCTCTGTGCTGTGCTTTCTAACCGTTGAACTGTAAAGGTCACTGTGTATTCTTTAGCTAGCAACATAAATATTAATCAAGTATTTTCACCATAGGGAAGAAACCCCCAGTAAGAGAATTAAGGAATGGGGTTAAGAGTCTCTCAGAGGCCCTGGAGAGATGGCTTAGCTGTTAAGAACACTGACTGCTCTTGCAGAGGACCCGGGTTATTTCCCAGCACCCACATGGTGGCTAAGAACCATCTTAGGCCAGGCATGCTGGCTCACACCTTTAATCCCAGCATTTAGGAGGCAGACGCAGGCAGATCTCTGTGAGTTCAAGGCCAGCCTGGTTTACATAGTGAGCTCCAGGCCAGCTGGGACTAAAGGAAGACCCTGTCTCAAAAAGACCCCAAAAAAAGGTTCTCTCAGAAAAACAAAAACATAAGGTAGAAGGTTTTATTCTGTTACCAGTGACAGGGCCAGTGATCTATCAACATACCTGGGAGCCAGGCTACCTCCCCAACCTGCTACAAGTTCTTAGAGAACTCGGGCTGCCTACAGAAAAGCCATGTATCCCATACAAAGACCCAGAAGAGGATCATGCCCTAGTCGCCTCTGTGGTTTGCTTATCAGTGATCAACCCCTTCTCAGAAGCCCCCAAGCTTCCTCTCTTGTGAATGAATGATCCTTTCACATAAATTCCTCCAGCAGAATCTTTCTCACTTTCCTTCACCAGAATTCAATCATATGCTAACTTAGTTGTTCTCCATACATCACCTGTGGTGCTACATACCTGAAATACCAGCACTTGGGTGGCTGATGCAAGAGGATCAAGAATTTGAAGCCACCTTGTTTGACATGCTTCATTACTGAGACAATCTACATAAATTAAGAAATTAAAGGTCTAGCCACTCCTTGAACACTAGACTTCGAGAATGAGGGTAAAAAATGGATATATAATCTTAAAATCAGCAAGGAGTCCTTACTTTTCTACAGCTAGGTTAAAAACATGCAACCTGTCTATATGCACCACTTGATAATACAGCCTATCAAATAAAACTGCATCTCGAGAAGCCATTGTCATAGATAACTCAGTTGCATGAGTGATTTTATGTAACTTTTGATAACTGATACATATATTTAATTCTATTTTCCCCTTCATAAGTGAAGGCTAATATAGTTAATCTTAAAGAACTACTAAGTTCTAAAGTAGAAGATTCCTAATCATCAATACACTCATCTCTGATAAATCCAATTATCTTTAAATTATACTAGGGATGCTCACTACTAAAGACAGCCTTCAATGGAAAGTTTTGTATGTATTTGAAAACCCAGGTAAGATTATATTTGAAAACTTCTGGTAAGATTATAATATTGGCATTCATTTAACACATTCATTTGAATAAATTACCTTGCTGATTTTACTAGACCACTGGGTTCATGGCACATATTTGCAATCCTTACATTCAGAATGCTGGATTCTGAGGCAAGAAGTAACCACTGTGAGTTTGATATCAGCCCAAATTTTCATCAGATTTGGCTGTTGTAACAAGGTCTACAGAAGGTGAGCTGCTATCTTGGGACTTCCTAGTAACTATTTCTCTTTATTACTCCTTTGAAAACTCATATTGCTTACAAAGGTGCTCTTGAAGCAGGAGAACAACAATATTTTCTGGTTGAACTCTATGTTTACCTCATTCTCTAAACACAGGACCATCCTCTAATATTTGTTTGGATTAAAGTGAGCACCCAAAAAAATCCTAACAGTGGAATTAGGGTCAAAATTAAATAACATGGTTAGGTGAAAATGGAAGGATAAGCAAAACTCCTGAGGACTGACCATACTTAGGAAGAGAAAGGAGGAAACTCCACATTACTGTCAACATTTTGATGAGTCGACAAAATTTAGTAGTCTAATAAGATGGGTCCTGAAGATCTGAAATGTGTTAAAGTGTCCTAATTTGGTGAGGTTCTGGCATGCTCGCTTGAATCTTTAAAGGGTTACTGCATGTGTGGACCTTGAGGGAGACTTTTACCACGTTATAGAGGAACAATAGTGATGGCAGGCATAAATCATTGGAACAACTTATCAAATGCTCAAGAATTTCTACCAGGGCTTAATGATAAACGTGGATCATCATTTAAATGATATATCTCTAAATTTCCCATCCATTACCATAAAGTATCCAGTAACAAGCTATGGGAAGATCCAGTTTGAATTGGGGCTAGTTCTCAGCTAGCACCCTTCAGGGCACCCCATGGCTAAGAGTCAGGGGATTTCTCTGACCCCACTCCAAGAAGGAGCAAAGAACATGGCCTAGGTGCGTGATGCTGGGTGGGGCAACAGTGTTCAGTGGCTCCGAACTGGGGGACCTGTGATTGGCTTTGAGAACTGATGTCATTTGGTTCATAAAAGCAGTCTGTAGCAAGGAATAAATTGAATTCCCCATTAACATCATTATGGAGTTCCAGGCCGTCATTTTTTTAATCTTTTGAGTGCATATAGGCCAAAGCAGGCCTGCATTTTGGTCAGGTGGCCAGTGGGTTGGAAAAAGGTCCCAGTGCAGACCACCAATCTGGGTAGCCGGTGTCGTGAGTGGACATAGGCTGAAGATGGGCCAACAGCCATCAGCCTCAAATTCCTGTCCAGGGTTCAGCAGCCTCTGGACAGGTGGGAAGTCATGGCCAAGAGTGGGAAACGTGTTTTGTTGTCCCAGGCCAAGGGCCTGAGTTGGAAATACTACCCAGGCTGGGGCTACGGGAATTAACTTGCTGGTCTCTGCACCCAGAGGCCAGGTCCCTACAGCAGCTGCTGGCAGGTGCTGTGTCCCCCTCCCCTTAGCAGGGCCTGTTCGGTACAAAAGAAAGCTTCCTACAACAAGCAATTATGGGTGGCTGTAAGCTTTTAAGGTGATGAGCAATGTTGCTTACACTCCTCTATATTCTTTGCTCTGAATAAATTATCAACTCCAAATAGCACTTATAACATTGTATTGATATAGTTTCACACAAACATAATGCTTTACGATTTTTCATTGAAAGTACTGTGATTTAAATGTAACTCATACAGAAGAAATGAGACTCAGAGCTGATAATTTGGATAATATAAAGGTCAGGGTAATTGTTATTTAGTAGCACTCCTGTATTAGACATCTTTTCTGTGCCAAATAGGCCAGGGCTTTATACACATCATGTCTGCCTGAGTCACTGAGTAACGTCTCATGAGTGTCCAAGTTTGAAAGTACAGGCAAGAGTCAGGGGCCCACAGAAGAAATGAGAAGATAGCAAAAGAGTGAGAAGTATAGTTTTAAGTCCTTCTGAAGAAGACTACTGGGGCCACCTAGATGCAGTAAGTGCACCGAAAGTGCTGGGTGACATTAAGTAAAGAGGTATACATTTTTCAACAAGTATCTACACATTCTGCTTAGTCATTTTTTGTTAAATGTTTTATTTCTGCTTAAGCTCTATTTAGTCAGAAAAAAAGAAAAACACAAAACAGATCTACTGCAAGAACTTGGGTTTCTATGAAAGCTAAGGGAATTCACCTGTGACTTCATGCTGAAACTGCCTCAAATGATCCCCAGGAAGCATATGCAGAACTCTTCTGCCTTCTTTTAAAAAAAGAAATTAGATAGCTTAGTACCAGTCTGGTTTAAGGCTGTGCACAGCAGTCTTCTCCCTTTGTTTCCTGATTCTTACTGCTCTTAATGTTCCCAGGAAATACCCTCTCCCTGTTCACTACTCACAACAACTTCCTTCAAAGCCCCTAAACACAGCAAAATACAAAAGAAAATTGAAGCAGGCTCTGATAGTCTCAGAATGCTCAGAATGGAAACAAATAACAACTAGTGTCTTATAAAGGGCTGCCATCACATGGAGTATCCATCTAACTGTCACTGAGGGCTTCTGTGTTCTTCTTATTTTGACAGAGCACTTTTCAATTATCAGAGGTGTTAGGAATCAAATTCCAGCATTTATAATGGCTGCTTTCTTCAGTGCTTTCTCTCTTCCGGTAGCAGGTACATACGCCACTGCTCACCCAGGTGACACATGTCCACAGAGGAGGGCCTTGGCTGATGAATTCTGGTACATAGAAGCACACCCGTTCTAAGCAGTGGTATTGGCCAGAAGTTGTTTTCCTTTTTTGCTATAAGAATGTTATGTTCCAAAACATTGTTTGCTCCTTTGATTTTAGTCCCCAGATAAGGCAAGGAGTCCACCTACAGCATCCCAGGAAGAAATGTTTCTCATCGCAAGCATTTGTGATTTTGTGGCCAGCACCACCAAAGTAAAGCCAGTTGAAAAGTCACTGTAACACTCAGGTCATGGATACTGGATTTAAATTGAAGAGTAGTTTGTCTTACAGTTCAGGTGTGCAACAGGAAAAGGGATCATTGCATGAACTTCCCTTTGTACTAGAAATCTAGGTAGGGGATTCTGTCATGGTGAGTACACTGCAGGTCACCTCTGGGCCTGGGGGTCACTGGTTATCTTAAGAGCTGAGCTGTTGGGGTTGCTGGCTCAATGGTTTCTTTTTTTAATCAACATAATGAAAACTATTTAGTTACAGTTTAAAAGAAATAAAAAGGTCAAATTTTGTAAAGCATTGATGTGAGAAGAACCTATGCTTAATTGAAAACCTTCTGTAATTCACAGGATTCTGACATAAGCGATCACAAATTGAAAGTAGCAATCACTGTGCGGAAAGCATCACTTCCACACTGCACCCACACTGCACGCACACTAGGACAAACCTCCAACCTCAGGCCCAACCCTTAGGGAGCAGAAGCCATCAAAACTTGTGAATCTTTTTGTTCCTTGATTAAAGGATGAATTTCTAATGCCCTATCAGGATTTTTGTTATCATAAAATACACACCCTTTTTCATAACTCTTGAATAATGAAAAAAACAGGATTTATGATCCTTTGAGTGAATTTCTAACAAGTAATGAAATTCAGATGAACTGTGTAATGATTCCTCATTTTCTTTATGAAACCTATCAGTTCAACTCTTCACCTTGAGGACAGATGCTAAACAGCTGCTCTGGCAAGTTATTAAATCAAGTTTCTGGTTTTATTCAGGGCCTTTCGACATATCCCCTCAGAAAGATGAGGCAGACAAAGAAACACTAACCATATACTGCATATAATTACAAGTAAGAAAGATTAATTCCTGAAATAATCTAAACAGATAGTGTTCTCAATTAGCCAGTATCTGTTTTTTCACTATAAGAATTTCCAGACATTTTTTCTCCATATCCCTTAAAAAACAGAATTAAATCCCAATTCAACTGGTCATTTAAAATACACTCATTTTCTTTTTTTTTTAATTTTATTTATTTTTGTACGTGTATGAGTGTACTGTCTGCATGTAGGTCTGTGCACCCGTGTTGTGCAATGCCGCAGAGGTCAGAAGAGGGTCTTGGATTCCCCTGGAACTAGAGTTCTCCTGGAACTGGAGTTACAGACGGTTCTTAGCTGCCATGTGGATGCTGGGGATCGAACCTAGGTCCTCTGCAAGAGCAGTCGATGCTCTTAACTGCTAGGCTATCTCTCCAGCCCCAGAATACACTCATTTTCAAAAAGGAAAATAAACCCAATTCCATTGGAAAACTTGAAAATAATTTAAGAAAATCACTGAAATTTAAGCCAAGTTTCATTACTAGTGGTTCTATTTGGTTAGTTGGGGAGATTTGTGAACTCAGCTTCACATACTGATATGTTTAATGTACTAGATAACCTAGTTGGTGGATGTTAGCATTTATCTGAAATATAATCCACCACAGTGTTTCAACATGATCCTACCTGAAAAAAAAAAAGGCCAGAGGACAGAAAAAGCACTGATGGTCTGTCAGAATAGTTCCCGCTGTCAGCAGAACACTGTACATTGACCCTACAGAAGGGTGGCAAGAGTTCCCTGCTGGGTTAAGGGCAAAAACTGGAACCAGCCACTTATTATACCTGAATGGATGTATCCACTTAGAAAAGTCTGTCAATGAGGACCTCTGTGTTCTTCATGGATTTTCAGACAGAAGAGATGGTAGTGATCTAATTCTAACCCTGATGATGGCACATTCTTAAAACATAAAACACAAGATGCCACAAATCAGCAGGTCCAGAGCGGTAAGAGAATTGGCAGCTATCAGTGGTACAAATAATTTGGATTTTCAAGATTTCCTTCACTTTCTATCAGGCATGTGACATGCATCTAGAAAAATCTTAATGGAAAATTTATGATTTTATCTTTATTTCCTTTCAAAAAATGTGTTGCCACCAATGAAAATGTATCTAAATTATTATTACATTAGCAAGTCCTCAAAATTTAGATAGAAAAGTAATTAGTTAAAGGACCCAATGGAAGCTCTTCTAGTCCAGAACTTACCTGATTGCTGCATCTATGTGTTATGCACAATTGTACACAGGTATATTATATTTTTTCTTATTTCAAACACATAAGAAAAATAATACATAATATAAGAATTTTAGTCATAGCTAATGTTTTCATTCATTTATAAAACCAGATGGGCAACTGAATGCAGAAGTACACTGAAGAGAAAAACAAAAATCTTTTTCACAGGAAGTAGAGAAACCTTTTGATTTTAGCATTCATAAACAGTGAGCAAACATCCAAACAAAGTTGAAGCTGCATTAACTTTGACCCATCAGTTCAGATAACCTTTAGTCAGTTTATAGGTGTGACAGCTTTTCTAACTGGAGTTAGTTGGAATCACAAACTCTTTTTAAGTTGTAATTCCCTGGCTGAGAAGACAATTAAACACTTTTTTAAGATAATAATTGGCCATTTGTGTTTCTTCTTTTGAGAACTGTCTGTTCACTTAATCAGCTCACTTGTAAAGAGCAGTTCTTTTCAGGGGAAGGGGTGTCCCATTTTTGCAATTCTTTATCAATTCTGGATATGAGCCTCCAATCTGAAGGACAGCTGGCAAAGATTTTCTCCCATTCCATAGGCTATTTCCCTTTGCTGTGAAGAAGCTTTTTAATTTCATATAGTCTCATTTGTCAATTCTTTGTCAATTGACTTCCCATTTTCTTGCTTTTCTTACCTCAGTGGGTATCTTCCCTGAATATACTTAAAGTTTTTCTGCCTTTTTGAAAAAGATAAAATATGGTTAAATCAGTTCCTGATAAGACAGGATTTACTTACGCCCTAATTCACTGGTAAGTTCACTGGTAACCCTGACTTCAGATTGGATGGAAGATTTTCTGATGTACGTTCTCAGTGACTTTCCCTGGTAACTCTTAGTTAACTCCACTGCTTTTTGTAGCTTTCGTTCTTCATTTTTATAGATTTTTATCCTGGTCAAACATTTGTTTTCTTTATTTATTGTATCTATCAGTGGGTCAGGTGTTTGTCTAAGTTTATACTGGATACATAGCTGCTTGATTAATGAGTACGTTATAGTTGCACATAAAGTCAAAGACAACAGGCATTGAGGAAGGTTTGTAGGTCTTTACTTTAGACTAAATACACCACTTGGTGATGGTACCATGTTCTGTGACTTTCAGCAGTTTGGGTTTATTTTTGCTGTTGTTGTTTACTGTTATTGTTCTCAGTTGGATAAACCTAGTTGAGATTCGTTTATTCGTTCAACAAACATTTGGTAATTAATACTACATCAATTTAGGAGAATAAGTAAGTAGTATCCTTATCTTCAGGAAAACATAAAAATATAATAATGACAGTTACAACTGTCCTGAGAGGAATCTGCACTATAGGCTGAAAGTGACATCTTCCTGGGGTGGTCAAGAGAAACTATAATGAAAAGAAACAATTCAGGGGGAACTGCAGTCATGATCAACACTAGAGAGCCCATTTGACGGACAGGGAACATTTGTGATTTATAACTATAATCTCCAATTACTTGGTGACGGTAATTAAGAATAAACGAGTTTGGGAGCTACCTGTGCACCACAGAGAACAAGGCCAGTGTGCCCAGCTGGGCGAGCAGACTTCACTGGTTTCGTGCAGAATGCCACCTTGCAAAGAAACAGGTGAGAGCTGCCTTCCTGGGGATTTTGTGCACCCCTGTGCCCCATAGAGGCCTGGTATCACCTGGGACACTCCAACCTCCCTGGCCCAGCGTGCTATGGGGGCAGAGCTACCTGTGCTCCACAGAGCACAAGACCAACATGGGTCCAGTCCTGCAGAACACAAACCTGCAAAAGACCAGCGTAGGAAAGTGGTGGTGCAGAGGATCTAGCTGAGCAGCCAACGTTGAGGCATCAGAACCCAAAGAAACAAATAAACAAAGGAATCCACATGCCAAAGACACACACAAAAAAAAATCAACATGGGAAAAGCTCATAATAAATCCATACTGAACTCTACCAACCCTACAGAAGACTCTGACAATGATATCTCCCTGGAAGGAAACCAAAACACAGACTTTAGAAAAACAATTGTGGATATATTCAAACAAATTAGAGAACTAAGGGAAGAGAATGAAAAACTCAAGAAGTACCAAGAGGGTGATAATGATAATCATTGGAAAGAAATAAGGGGAGTGCTTGAAAAACTCAAGAAGGACCTAGAAGGAGAAAAAGGACAAATGTTGGAAAGAACTGAAAGGAGAAAATGACAAACTCCAGAAGCAAGTGGAAATGCTGAAAAGATCCCAGGCTAAAAGGGAAAAAGAAAGTGACCAATGAACAAAGGACCTACAAGATGAGAATGACAGGCTCAAGAAAGAAGTGGAAACACTAAAGAAATCACAGGAGGAAGTGAAAAAGGAAATTGAACATTTATCCAATCAATAGGAAAGGATGGGAAAAAGCCTCAGAAGCAGAATAGAAGAAGCAGAAAAGAGAATATCAGACCTGCAGGATTACATGGTCCAACTAGAATGCTCAAGTAAAGATTATGAAAATTTAAAAAAAAACACAAGAGTGGAACAATCTCTTGATTGAAAGAACCAAACCTCCACTTCATAGGGATAGAGGAAGGAGAAGAATTCCAAGACAACACTATCGACCAGATATTCAACAGGATAACAGAAGAAAATTTCCCCAAACTGAAATAAGACAAACCCGTACAAATACAAGAAGCACATAGAACACCAGAGAAGACCAGACAAGAAATTCCCCATGCCATATAATTGTTAAAACACTAGATGCTCAAAACAAAGACAAAATGCTGAAAGCCACAAAAGAAAAACAACAAGTTACATATAAGGGGAAACCCATCAGAATCACAGCTGACTTCTCAGCACAAACTATGAAAGCTAGAATAATGTGGACCAAAGTATTCCCTGTACTAAACGACTTTAGATGCCAACCCAGACTACTATACCCAGCAAAAATGTCAATCATAGTTGAAGGAGAAAGAAGAATCTTTCATGACATGAACAACATGAAAGAATACATGTCTAAGAAACCAACACTTCAGAAAATCCTCGAAGCAATCCAAAGAACAGAGGAAAATAGTAACTATCCCCTAAGCAATTAAAGAGAGAAAGCAACAAAATCATAACAGAGTAAAAATGCAAACCAAAAATAAGATAAAAAGAAGCAACACACATCTCTCAATAATAACCTTAAATACTAATGGTCTACACTCCCCAATGAAAAGGCAGAGACTGGGAGAATGGATTAGAAAAGTGAACCCTTCTATATGCTGTCTACAAGAAACACATCTCAGAGCTGGAGAGATAGCCTAGCGGTTAAGAGCACTGACTGCTCTTGCAGAGGACCTGGGTTAGATCCCCAGCACCCACATGGCAGCTAAGAACCATCTGTAACTCCAATTCCAGGAGAACTCCAGTTCCAGGGGAATCTGAGACTCTCTTCTGACCTCCGCAACAATGCACCACACTGGCGCACAAACCTACATACAGACAGTACATTCATACACATACAAAAATAAATAAAATTTTAAAAATAAGAAACACATCTCACCCTCAAGGACAGACACAACCTTAGAGTGAAAGGATGGAAAAAAGTATTCCAAGCAAATGGTACCAAGAAACAAGTTGGAGTGGCTATTCTAATATCAGACAGATCTCAAAGTTAAATTAATCAGAAGAGACAAAGAGGGCCATTACATCCTAATCAAAGGAACAATGAACCATGAAGACTTCACAGTCCTAAATGTCTATGCACCAGACTCTGGTGCACCTAACTTTATAAATGCAACTCTGCAGGACCTCAAGACACAGATCAATCCTAACACACTAATAGTGGGAGACTTCAACACCCCACTAAGCCCCTTGGATAGATCAACAGGACAAAAAATAAACAGAGAGACATCAGAATTGAACAATACAATACACCAAATGGACCTCACA
>VZQC01004060.1:1485436-1522145 GCA_009823505.1 Rhizomys pruinosus | reverse complement strand
AGGCAAGCTGAACGACATTATGGTTATATTTTTGTTTATCTGAAACCAACTATGTTGTTATAATGTGAATCTCTCAATGGGCTCTAGAATCCACCCACCAATTATTTTCAGACTCTGTAAGTACTGTATATGGGTGGAGAGTTTGTATCCATATTTTAGAATAATATGAAATTAATGGAGGAAACTGTGAATTCCTAAGCATAAAAAACAGACTGCTAGAAAGATGCAGAACAGTTATGGCAGAATGCATGATCTGGGGTGGGGTAGGGTGGGGTGGGGTGGGGGAAAGGGATAGAGGAATATGCCTGAACAGAAATGAAAAATAATGTATGAAATACATAAAACATCAATAAAAAATGTAAAAAAAAAAAAAAGAATAAACGAGTTTAATCAAACCTACAGAAAGACAGACCAGAGACCAAATCATGAGAGAGTGTCCGGAGGTTATACGGACAGGAACTTGAAGCACAATTTAGATCTCCTTCCTAGACCAAACACTCAGGGTGGGAACACATCGACTTATTCCTTGAAGAGATCATCAAAAGAGGAAAAAGATTGTAATGTCCAGACATCCAGTTGCTTGATGTTTCTTTCTAGTTAAATAAGTGCTTGGAATATTACATCAAAAGGTTTTTCCTTTAGTTGTGCGCTGAGGAAAAATGAAATGAACTTTTCAGAATTTTCCCTTAACAACTATTCTATTTCACCATTTCACTTCCTCAACCTCACCAGGTCTGTACCCCAGTTCCCAGTATTACCAAGCTGGCATGCACTTTCAGATCACCCATTGGTGTATGAGGTCTACAGGGCGCAACTCTACGCTTGTCTCCTCCCACCTGTGTTGTAGCTCTATTTCTCTGACATCTCCATTCATTCCCTAAAACAGTGGGGATGGACAAGAGTTGCAGCTTCCCGTGGGGTATCTGTTCACTCCTTCAGTGTTTGTGTCTGTTCTCAAGCCCTTGTTAACATTTCCATGCCGGGGACTCCTCACAGATCATCCATGGCTCACACCCTTCTCCCCAGCTCTGGATCCGCACTCCAGCTATTGGACATTTACAGTGAGTTATTTAATCATCAGGTTGAAATTGCGAGCCAATCTCATGATTCCATACTCAACTAAAGCCCCATTCCTCCTTAATGTTTTATTTCTCAGTAGATGCTACAATTACCCATCCAGGAGACCATGCCAGAATTGGGGAACATCTGTACACCCTTTCTTAACCCCCATCAACCACATCTGAGAAACCCATTTATTTATGCACATTTATTTTTCCTCCTGTGTTTCTGGATACATCCAGTTTTCTGTTCCACATCTGCTACCTCCTCGTGAAAAGCGAGCCTCTCACCTGAGCAGCTACACTGCTGAATGCTAAGCAAGCGAGGGCTCGGGCACACGGCACAGGAAAGCCACCAGTGTCCGCGGTGCCGGCTGCTGTCCCAAAGTCAGCCCTCAAGCCACACTCCCTCACCCAAGCATGTCTTTTCTCAGAAACTATATCTCAGTGTATCTGGGTCCCATTTCTGAATGAATGTTTGAGGGAAGGAAGGCAGGGAGGGCAGAGAAAGAGTGGAGGAAGGGAAAGAAGGAATGGTGGACACAACCAGGCCGAGGAGTTAAAAAGGAAATCTGCTTTTGAAATCAGGAAATCTGAGCTTGAGTTCTAAGGTACTACCTAAGGTCTCATAAATTCTAAAGTGGGCACAAGGTCTCCTTCAGAGGTTACATAATAAAGACTAAGTGGGGCAAGGTGCCGAAAGGAATCTGTATACTGGGAAGTGTTTTCCAAGCAGAATGTAGGGGTTTTGGACATGCAAAGCACACCAGAGACCTACCATAGAGACAGCATTTTTTTTACATTTATTTTATTTTATTTTTTTTATGTGTATGAATGTATTGTCTGCATGTAGGTTTGTGCACCTGTGTCGTACATTTTTATAGCACAAAGAAATGTGTTGTCAGAGGATCTTGGTCCTATCTTCTCAATCCTTCCCCATCTTTCATTCCATAACTATGTAAGGTTCCTCGCAGCCATGAAAGATGACTGCACATCCCTATTACTGACCTCCGTCACCACAGCTCTGGATTTTAAAAACAAGGTCACAAAGTTTCCTCCTTACATCACTCCAACTCAGGATCACCAGATTTGCGACTTTCCCAAAAGTTAAACACTAATTTTCTTGGTAATGTTACCATTTCCAAAAATTTATCTTTAAATGTTAACTGTTTCAATTAAATAAATGCAAACAAAAGAGTACTTATAAAAGTCAAATTCCCAGTTAAGTTACAATATCAAGTAAACACCTCTTGAATTTAAATGAAATTACTTAGGAAGTATGGCTCTACATCTGAATCAGCATTTCTGTCTACTAAAGAATACAGGGGAGATCTCCTGAGACCAGCTGAAGTGCAGCTCTCTTCACAATAGCAAGGAGCTGGAACCAACCCAAATGCCCCTCAACTGATGAGTGGATAGAGAAAATGTGGTACATCTACACAATGGAGATGACATCATGAGCTTTGAAGAAAAATGGCTGGAGCTAAAAGACATCATGCTGAGTGAAGTAACACAGTCCCAGAAAAACAAACGACGAATGGTATCCCTAATCTGTGGATGCTAGTGCCAATTACCTAGTTGTAAGTATTTCTTGTGCATGGCCCCTTGAGCTTTTGTCCGAAGCAGTTGGGAGTGATGCATATTGGAAACAACAACAACAAAAAGGACTGCATCAAAGAACTGACTGCAACAGTGAACTTCAGCTCAAAACAGTCAACTTCCACATGGAGAATATTGAGAAAGACTGAGAAAGAGATGAAAAGCATGTTTGGCAGAATGCATGAGCTCTGGTGGGGTGGGGGGATGGGGGGGACACAGGTCTAGATTATATATATATATACATAAATTTTACAAAAAGAATACAGGAAGTAACAGGAAAGAATAAGATACAGAAGACTTATGCCAAGGTTAGAGAACAATTAATCACTCATCCTGTTCATGGAAAAGTTTTAGTAATAACATATGAATGTCTAGACAGAAAATATCTTTGTAATTCTCCATGACATTTATTGTTTTAGATAAAATAGCAGTCATAATCAACTACCAATATCAAGGTAGCTATGATTACCTGAATTTTACTTCATCCAGGATTTATATTTGTTTGATGAGCATCTCCCTGAACAGACAGAGAGATCAAAATGCCACAAAAAAATAACAAAACAGCCAATCATGGACCTGAGCTTGATCCATGTATGGACCATTCTGGCCAGACATTTATTCCAACCTCACCTTGGTATTGTTCCATTATGTCGACCCACAAAAGCACAGGCCTCAAACTGATCAAAAAAAAAAAAATGCCACATGAAGTCAAAGAAGAAGAAAAGAAGTCAGCTATGAATTTCATGACTGGTCACTCATTCTAGAGGAACATTATAAGAAAGAGCATAGTATTAAAAAAGGGACACTTCTGATCTAAGGGATCTTTAACAAATCACGCTTACTATAGTAGTTCTTCTGAAATTAGATATGGCAGGATTTTCAGGGAACTTTGATATTTATTAAAATTTAAAAGAATTGCTTAATGTCTTCTCTTTTGTTTAGTCTGATTCAAGTATTATCATTATTGGATTAGTAATTCATTGTTAAAGGGACTCTTCAGATTTGAAATAGTTCTGTGAAAGTGTCTCCTATTTCTGCTAATCAGTTCACCTGCAGCACTCTAAAACCCCATCCCAGATCTGCAGGTCACTTCGAAGTTGTGAAAGAGCTTCACCTATTTAGAAACCAGTGATCATCCCAGGCTCTGAACCTGAGGAAGAAAAGGAGCTGCCCAACTGTGAGCTAGGACAGAAACAGTTCTTCAGGCTCAGAGAGAACCAAGTGAGGCCCAGCAGGCCAGAGAAGCCCTCTGCCAAAGTCAGGTCTGTCCTCAGAGATGTGCAGCTGCCTACTTTAGCATCCAGTGTGAAGTAACCACAGCCAAGTTAAGACTTTATCCTGTGGTCAAAGACACACAGCGTCAGCACATGGGCAGAACCTTCCTGTGCTACTGTCTCCACAATAAGACAAAGTCACACCTCTCTACAGCAGACACCTCAGTGGAATGGGGCATGGAGAACCGAAACAGAACTTCTTTAGTCAGTAAGCTGAAAAGAGTTTTACTATTCTTTAGCCAGAGATCACCTCCAATCAATTAATGCTTTAATTGCCGAGAGTAATTAAGATAATGAACAACAGTGCACCTACAATCAATTAACTTATCCAAACTTTCTCTTTTGAGGCTAGGACCTTAAGAACTGCTTTTGATTTTTTTTTTCTAGGTTTTTTTTTTTTTTCTCAGTTGTTTCAGTAAAACAGTCAGGTGGATTGACAGGTGACAGGACCCCTCTCTACCTTAACCATACCTACAGGGTTAGCCAAATGATTCTTTGGCAGTAGGAGTTATGATACAGGATAAGCAGGAGAAACTGCCAACTGCCAACAATGGTCAGATACGGGAATGTGTCCTTTTGGCCACATGGTGTCCATGATTTAAATTATTTCAAAGGGAGAATCTAATGTCTCTTTTAAATTACACCAGACAGCAGCAATGTTTCTTTATTGCATTGCTCTTGGAATATAGCACTTCTTAGAATAATTCAGCATCGGCTAAGATATGTAGAGAGGAATCCTCCATCTTTAACATCTACTTTGGAATTGTGGGGGTTAGTCTGATTTCCTAACTATGTTGGATATTCTTGGAAGATAACGAGAGGATTATTTAATCCCAGCCCCAATGACAGCATCATAAATTACTGTCTACAGGCAGTGTTTATAGTAGTGTTTTCCCAAGCAAAGCTGCATGAAATGCACACCAGTATTCAAATCTGCCATCTCATATCCACCCCCTTTTGGGTTAGCTAAGCTGGTTATTCATTTTCTCCCTATGTTACTCACTGGGAAAAATCAGACCATGGTGGATGTTATGGATGGGCTGTTTGGGAGGGTGTGGTGAGGTGGAGCACCAGTCAGGGAAGTGTAACATGGCTCACCTGTGACATCCAGAAGACAAAGAAAGAAGGGGATGCGATCAAGTACTAAACAGCCTTGTGAGGGTACTCCCTAACCCTAATTTTCTTGCACTTGCACCCACCTCTTAAAAGCGCCATCACCTGCCAAAAGAGACATAAACTGAGGAACTGACTTCAACACATGCCTTTGGCCGACACTTTCAGACACAAATTACAGCACTTTCTATGTAAAATAATGAGTTACTGCATAGGTTTATTTACAGTGCCTACAATATTGAATTATGCTTTTAGGGTAAGATCAAAATTACCCATGGCTGAACTATGGTAAGACTTATATACCTTAAAGCCTAAGCCAGCTTGCACCAGGTAAGAGAAGCAAGTCTATTTCCTAAAGCATTATGAGGCAGCTCTAAAATGAAAAGCTGTCCTCAGACTAAGAAAATAGGTGAGCTGTATGAAGCCTACATCTGTTCTCCTCTCAGCCAATCAGTGCCTGGCAGCCTGTTCAGTGTCAGGCCATGTGCACAAGCACCTGGAACTCACAAGGCACACAACATCACCTGTTAGAACAGCTATTGCCAAGCAGGTACAAGATAACAAGCAGTGACAAAAAACCCTTGACAGGGTGAGTGAGCATACAAATTAGCACAGCTGTCATGAGATCAGAATAAAGCATCATCATCACATAAAAAAAGAAAGAAAAGGAACTACTATATGATCTAGCAGTTCTCAATGAGAGGAAAGCATGCTGAAGAAACATCTGAACTCCAGTTCTTATTGCACCACTATTCATATTGGTCAAAATATGTGATCCACCTGAAAGTCCATCAATAGATTAATGGATAAAGACAATGCAGTAATTTGCATTGTGGAAAACTATTAGCCATAAAACAAGTGAAATCTAGTCCTTGTAGTAACATGACAGAACATGAAGACACAATTACTGCTGGGTGAGGGCATGTTGATGCTCTTTAAAGGACAGACTCTACATAGACTCACTAGATTCCTGTGTATGGACTTGCATTGAAGGACATATGGATACACTAACTTGACTGAATCAGACTTAACATATATGACAAAATACGTGAAATCCAGTTTGGGGGGGGGAGGCTATAGATGGGAGGAGATAGAGGAGGATGTATAAAGATGACTAAGAAGCTGTGTGTGAAATGCACAAATTTCAGTAAAAATATAAATTAGAAAGATATCATTTTTGCATTAAAAGGTAGTATAAGACGTGCATGGTGACATACACCTTTAATCCCAGCACTCTGGAGACAGAGACAGGTAGAGTTCTGTGAGTTCCAGACCAGCCTGGTCTACATAGCATGTTTCAGGCCAGTGAAGATTACATAGTGAGACCCTGTCTAACTAAGGAAATAAATAAGTTAATAAACCAAAGAATAAATCTTTAAGAGTCTAGGTTAGGAGGTTAGGAGGAATAAGATTGAGAGATATAAGACCCAATGATCATACTGAATGATCTGTGCTGTTCTGGAGAACACTCAGGGCAAATATAAAGTTCCAGGAAAAAAAATGAAAGCTATGCAAAGCAGTGTGCATGTGACTGACTCTGCTTATGATTCTACAAGGTACACATGCTTTAAAATACAAATAATTTTGTTATGAAAAGTGAAACAATGATTTTTATCTTATTATTTTTTGGTGTTTTTGAGACAGGGTCTCCTTTTAGTCCTGGGTGGCCTAGAGCTCCCTCTATACACCAGGCTGGCCTTGAACTCACAGAGATCCACCTGCGTCTGCCTCCCGAGAGCTGGGATTAAAGGCGTGCACCACCAATTCATGTAGGTAAACTGGAAGCCAAAGAGAACAATCAAAAAGGGGAAAAATGATTTGAGTTACTAAATAGCAAACTAAGAGAGCAATGGAGAGTGGTGATTAAAATGCAATTGGAGCAAAGGCAAGTGAACTAATGGTAAGCGGCACAGGCAGGAGGCTATATGGACTCTCAAGTTTGTCCAGGTGCCAGGCACAGCTTCACCAATGAAGATACACAGTAGAAGGTAACTGAGGACACATCCCATAGCTCCTGTGTCTATCACTTAGGCTCCCTGCACTCAAGATGACAGATTTCTAGAACTCAGGACTGCAATGATGAAATGGCATAAATATCACGCAGTGTATGCACAACACTAAATGCTCCAGAAATGTTTTCTACTAGCATAATAAATAATATGCACTTTTGGTAATGAGCTACAGTCCTTTGGAGGAAAGCAACATTCTGAAAGTTTTGGCTATCCCAAATGTTCCCAGGCAAATGTATACACACTTCAGTTAGTCAGCAGTTGAGTATCCATCAGCTGATTAGCACCAGAGTTGGACTCAAGGCAAAAATAAAAATCTATGTTGGTAAGCATTTGGACTATCAAAGCATCCAGAACTCAAATAACATTCCTCATGGTTTTTTTTCGGGGGGGGGTGAATTATTATTTTTTATTTTATGTGTATGAGTATTATGCCTGCATGTAGGTAGGTAAGTGCATTCATGTTGTATAATACCTGCAGAGGTCAGAAGAGAGTGTCGGGATCCTCTGGAACTACAGTTATGGATGGTTGTTAGCTGCTTTGTGGGCACTGGAATGGAAACACAAGTTTTCTATAAGAACAGCCAGTGTTCTTATCCACTGACCCATCCCTCCAGCTCAGGTAAAAAAATAATTTAAGCCCCACATTATTTTGTAAGTAATGTCTGGTGTCAAAATACTTTAAATTTATTTTAGTATTAATTATATAAAATGCCAAATTTGTAAGACACTGTTTCACACTTTAACTCAATGTAACTGATTAAACAGTTAAATATCAATATAAATATTGCAAGAGCTCACTATCAAAGCATATAAGATAATAACATATTTCATAACCAATATAAAGTAATTGTCTTTGTAATTGATGAAACTCATTTGGTCCTAGCAACCATTTATTCAAACATATAATTACACCATACAACTATCAAGTAATTTTAATGAAATATATAATTATGAAAATATTCTTGACAGATATAATTGACATTTTATAAATAAATATCTTTCATCACTATTTAAACTTCAATAAATGCACCTTTAAAAAAAGCTTTGGTTTAATTAGCATAGAGTAACTCTCTCACCTTCAAATGAAATTAAATCCTTAAGAGAAATAGCTAATTTGAAGCTTAATTTTTTATTGCCTAAATATAATTATGAACTCTTCTTCCCTATTAAAATATTTAAAATAAAATCTGAGATCTGGGGGCTGGGAATGTAGCTCACTTGTTAGAATACTTGCTTTGCTAGCCAGGAGGTCCGGAGTTCAAAACCTAGCACTGAATAAACCAAGCATGGTGATTCAATCCTAATCTCAGCACTCAGAGGGGAGGCAGAAGGATGAGAGTTTCAAAGCCAGCCTGGGCCACATGAAATCCTGTTTGAAAAAAGCTAAATCAGGCCAAACAAAACCAAAGCTACATTTAAAAAACCAGAGTTCATTTACCAAAAACAGAAAAACAACTTGTCCAAGCTATAATATTCTCCTGGACTGCAGAAGAGAACCACCTGAGAACTCCAGTAAATCAAGGCACCTGACCCTAACACACTCACTCTACTGGTTGTGAGTAGGGGTTCCTGGCTTCTCTGTTCACTTGTTTCTGAAAGTACTCAGGGCCATGGCAATAGAAAGTGACAAAATGTGTTTTCCCTGTCCGTAAACATTAAATTACAGATTTATTCATAATTGTCAAATTTTTGAAAGAAGTTACATGGATAAACACAGTGTTTTATTTTTTTTAATTATTTTTTTATTAATTTTATTTATTTCTGTATGTATATGAATGTACTGTCTGCATGCAAGTTTGTGCACCCGTGCATGCAAGTTTGTGCACCCGTGTCGTGCAATGCCGCGGCAGGTCAGAAGAGGGTCTCGGATTCCTGGATTGGAGTTTCCTGGAATTGGAGGCTTCAGACGGTTCTTGCCGCCATGTGGGTGCTGGGGATCGGAACCCGGGGTCCCTCTGTAAGGCAGTCGGTGCTCTTTAAACACAGGTAATCTTCTCGCCCCAAACAAGTGTTTTATATATTATATATATTATAGTTATATATATAATATATAATATATATAGAGAGAGAGAGAGAGAGAGAGAGAGAGAGAGAGAGAGATTTTATAAAATGCAATGCTATTGAGGTAACAGTATATATATTATATACCTCCCATTGCTATTTTTTGTGAATGTGTGGTAAGAGAAGGTAGAATCTCGTCTCTTAGCAAGTTGCCAGACCACAATATAGAGTTGTTAATGCTGCTCTTTATTTTGTACATTAGATCTCTAGATTTATTTATCCTGTGTAAACTGCAGCCTTATACCTTGGCACCTGCTTGATTTCAAACATTAAAAGAAGAGTTTAGACAGCCTAACTACTCCTTTGTAAGCAACTGCTCAGGGACAGAATTTTAGAAGCTCAGGTTCAAGGAAACACTTGCCTTTAACTCTGCTATCTAGTTCACTGTTGCCTCTGTCTCCCTCTGGCCCTTCTAAGATCTTTATCCACTGCACATTACTTGGAGGCCCATGGAATGAATTAGTGGGTTCTGGCCTGTCTGGTACAATGGGTCTCAATTACAAGTTTTATGAATGTTAATTCTATCAGACTACTGATAGAAGCCAGGGTAACCTCTAGGGTAATTCACATTTCGTCACAATGAATGTTCAGTCCTACAGTTAGAGTATAATATAGGTGGATCAACTAAGTGGATCACAAATCTAAATAGATGCTGTATAGATTACACCATCTCTTTAATTTGGAGTTAACTCTAGCACAAAAATCCTTCTCTTTGAAGACTTTTGAGTCCAAATCATCAGTGCCATCAAGACCAATGCTAAATTTCCCATGTTCTAAGGAGTACAATCTTGACAAACACATAAACAGCCTTGCCCTCAGCAATTAGAGGCTGAACATGTGACTGTGAGAGGTCCTTTTGTGCTGTCCTTTGACCAGTCACCTCTGAGTATGCACTGTTCTTTCTACTTGCAGGTGCTTAAATAGCATGACCATCAGCAGGTAATTACTAATTCTCCCTTGGCTGTGGGCTCACTGTTGCTTTCAGAAGCCTAACCTCCTCACTGTGCCTGCTCTCTTCCAGAGGAGCTCTGTGTCCTGTACTCTCTTGAACCTCTATACTTACTCCATTCAGTTCTTTGATATTTCTAGAACATATCAAGCAAGATCTGCCCTTGGATTTGCAACCTGATGTTATCCCTACTGGAACAGACCATCCCCAGTTTAACTTCTACAAAACTTTCAAATCTTTGCTTAAATGTACTTCTGAGGGAAGCTTACCTTGAACTTACTTCACTAACCATGAGGGGAGGGCAGACTCCTCTGCCCAGGACTTCCCTAGTGCAACACTTTCTACCTCTAAATGCATGTAGACCCTCATATTTGTAACTTGTCTTTTGTATCTCATCATTTCAAACACTTTAAAATATGACTTTCATGTGCAGGATATTGTTATTTTATTGTTGTCTCTCTTGATGACTGGTGCATCTACAAAATCTGGAATAGTGGAGATCTGTGAAATGAATAATTTGTTTAAGAATAATGAAAAAGAAAGTATTTGGAAAGGAGAAAAGAAAGGAGCTCAAATGCTCAGGACCTAAACAACTTCCATGTGAATGTGAGTACAGAGGAAATAGCTTTTGTGTAATATTAAGGGAATCAGAAGGTGTATACATGTGAACAGGAGGCGAGGGAAAATGAACCTCTAAGCATTGCTGAGAAATAGTGGTTGTATTGGGTTTTCATCAATACTACCCCCACTCACAGGGATGTCTACATCCATCTCTTTATCATGAACCTCAGCACCCAGGGTTGTGTTAGCAAGTACAACATGCAGAATATATATTAGCTAAATAAAGAATCTATGGTTGGAGTGGTTAATAAACTTGTCCAAGACTCCTCGTCTACTAAACAGCAAAAGATAAATTGAACTCAGATTTTTGCATTTAAGAGGTAATGCTTTTCTACTACACCATGTTGCTTCAGATTAAGATTATAAAACATATTCAGACCTATAGTCATACAGCAGTCAGGCCAAGTCTATACTACATTTTTCATAGCACTTAGTGTAACAGAGGGGGATAAGTTTGAGGTTCTTAAAGCAGTGTTACATGAGTTTATAATCCCAGCACTATAGTCTCCACTGAAATAGGTGATTCCCTGGAGTAAATTGGCCGGCCAATTTAAAAGATTTGGTGAGTCTCAGGCCTTACCACAAAAAAGACAACAAAAAGTGATAGTACTTGAAAGATAATAACTAAGGTGATTCTCTAGACACATGCATGAACATGCAGTTGTAAATATAGGTGCCCTCACACACATCACACATATAAATACATACACAGAAAATAAATATTCCTAGTGAGACTCACCCTAGAATCAAGCAATGATCGTGATTAATTCAGTCTGCTTAATACTGAGATGTGCAAGGTATATTCTAGAGATAATCCCATCAATACAAATAGAGCAAAAACTGCTTAGCATCAAACCTGCAGTCCTTGTACAGTCTAAAGGCCATTTTCACAACCACATCCTCTTAGCCAGACCTTTAGGTATGAATAAACTTCTGTCTGCAGCAGTTGCTCTCATGGGCAGTGCCTTTCAGAGTACCCATTTTTGAAATTCTAATTCCCAGATGGAACAACTGCTACAATGCTCCTTCAATGTTATAAGCAACATGATGGGTAGCCAGAATTGTGCCTAAGATAAATTCAGTTCTAGCGATCATGGTGACTTTACTGCAGGTGTCAAAACAAAACAAGAAGAGGGACTGGGATCATCTTCCTAAGCCTTAGAAATAAGCACCTATCTCAGGACTTTAACCTACCATTATTGGAACCTAGATGGAGAAGAAAAGGGCATGAAAAAAAATTAATTAATTAAAAAGAAAAAAGAAAAGGGTATGAATTAATAATTCATAGGCACTAGAAATATCTATTTAATTGCCAGAAAATTATTTTGAATTTACTCTTTTCTATATTGTAATATGAAAAAGTTAATGGAATCCATTCTCTAATTCTTGCTTCACATACCCAGATTTAGACCAGATATTTACCAGTGATTTTTTGCTACCATAGAAAGGACTAAAAACTGCTAGAACTAGAAAGCTTTATTGCCTTCAATTCCACAAATTTCTACAAATTTCTAGAAACGCTACATAGAGATTCAGACTTTGTGTGATCTCAGGCAAAATCCATTCCACAGATGTACTTCCTTTGATCTCAGTATTATTGCTCCTTAATGATTTGTAATCCAAGATAATATGGAAAAATGAGGTTTAGATCACATAGAACCCTAAATTTCAAGCTTCTAAAGGAAAATCAAAAGATCTTGAGCATGCATTTCCAAAAGGCAAAAGCAGGAAGGATAGATGCTGTCCTTAAAAGATTATCACAAACTATGTAAAAGTTGAACCAGCTTGCTTCAATAATGAATCCTACTTCTCTTGTAACCAGGGGCATCTGAATTTGCTACTCACAGATATAATAAAAACCTAAACCTAAATGCTGAGATAAGGAGAGGCAGAGGAAGCATAATTTAAGATGAGACATATTTGCCTTGAGCATAAGAGGTGGTAATTTTAGAAAAAAAATCATGTAAATGTAGCACATAATAACCACAATCTGAGAGAGGCCCTGCGCCTTATTAGTGGCCACCAAGTGTACAGGGTGTAGCAGGGATGGGAGGAAAATATAAAAAGATTTCCTCCCCTAGAAACTTCTCATCCCCTCTGGTTGTCCCTTTTACATATTCATGCAGTCCTTAGCAGGTTCAGACAATCCTGAGATCCTGCAGAGAGTACCTGAATATGTTTTGTATATGGCTATTCTGCATGCTTCAATGACAATCCTACTTGCTGATCCAGTTTGATTTTATAGCAGTCTCTGAACTGGTCTCCCCACCCTCCAGTGCATGTCGTAGACATCACTGACCAAAGGAAAATATGAATCAGACCACTTTGTTCCCATTTTAAAGTTTTCACTGGCTTCCTTATCTCATTGGTAGACTGCATATATGAGTGAACTAATACTTTACCGTGTATGAACTCTTGGTTCTTCTAGTCACATATTCTGATCTAGTCAGTCAGTTGGTACTTAGATTCCTATACTTGATTCCAATATAACATCAGGTTAAACCACTGATCTACCAAGGAAGCCCAAAGTTCCCTTGTTTTGATGTAATGCATATCAGATCCTGTCTCTGCAACACTTACTGCTATTTCCTCTCTATTCCCATAGGGTCTTGTTCCTAGCACTACCATGCGTACGTCTACAACTACACTTCCTTGCATATATGATAACTCCTTTTTTAATTGCTTCCATCAATTACCACAGTAGTGGGTTAGTTTTTCTTTCTTCATACTTCACATGCCTGGAACACAGACAGCAGTAAGAGTGGACTGACAAAAAAAGATGAGGATAGAATAGGAGGTTAAGATTTGGGAAGTCAGAGCTGTGCAGAGACAGAATATTGGCAAAGCTGAAAACCCAGAAATGGTATTCTGTATTAAAAAAAAAAAAAAAGGAAGATGGTGATTTATTTGTGAGGCCTTCTTTTAGACCATTAGCCTAATAGCCTAAGTAAACAGACAAAAGGAAAGTGAGCTTGTAGGTCTATTCCCTGTTCAATGGTGGCATCGGATTCACTTGTTCAACTGCAAACTCTCCAGGGGGAAATGATCCAGAATGCAAGTAATTGTCTTACTATAATTATCATATCACCCCCCCCCAGTTTTTATTTCTCACTCCAAATCAGAACAACTAAAATGAAAAACAGAATTATGTATTTTGCAATTGTTAAATGATCTTTTCTTTTATGGCCTTTTTGGATGCAGTTTATTTCAGAAACAGCAGCTCTCTACCTGGCTTCTGCTTCTTACTGCAGATGATTCTGCATGGTGCTCTTAGTCTTCCCCCTGGGACTTCACTCTACAGTTGAATAGACTTAACAATTAGTCATTTTTCTTCATGTGCATCCAAGACTTTTTAATCTAATTAGTCCTCCTTTTCCACATAATTCTAAAGAATCTCAGTTCTAAGAACTGTTATGGAGTTATAGCCTTCATACATCTGTAGAAACTCATGCCTTCTACCAGCTGCTGGGACAAACTGGCAGTGTGTACACGTAGCAGAGATTCCAACTGCACACCATCCAGCCCCAGCCAGGCCCCACAAAAGCTTCTCAATTCACTGACATAATGGAGCCTAGATCTTCTTTCTGAACTGGTGATATAAGATCAACTGTGTTTCCTGTCTCTTCTCTTAGCTTTTTGATGCATGAGCACTGAAATGGTACAAAGCATCTCCAGAGAGTGCCCACATGAGATCAAATCACATGACATTTTTGCTCTTCCTACCTTCAGAAAACCAATCTCAGGCTCCAGTACCCAGGATCACAAACTCTGCACGGCTCTCCTAGCACTCCCAGCAAATGCAACACTTCCCAACAGGTTTTTTTTTTCCCTTTTATTTAAGATGGCCATAGCTCCAAATGTCAGATGCATAGTACAGTGAGAACTATCCCACAGCTGATAAATTATTCATTTTTCGGGCACTTGCACTCTGAAGTGGCACTAATAGCCAAATACCTGAAGCACCCCAAAAGACATAAAGCGTAATAACATTCAAAGTTTTTTTCCTGCATAAATTCTAAAGGTTAAGTGCTACTAAACATCTTTTGTTTATCAAGAGATAGACTCTTTGAACTTACTTCTAATTAATCTGCTCCCAATAAGCATTACTAACTAAGCAAAAATCAAAAAGAGGCGGATTAAGTCCTCTCTTCCCTGTAACTCACCTCTCCAGCTTGAACATGTCCCTCTGATCAGGCCCTCAACTTCTCCCTGAGACACTGGAGAAAAGTGAGGCCAAAAGTAGAGGTCATCTGACTCTGAGTCCTAAACTAAGTCTGGCCTGTTGCAAATTTTTCAAATAAAAATTTTATTGGAACACAGCCACACATATTTATTTATGTATTACATTGTTGCATTTTTACTATCAAGGCAGAGTTGAATAGTTGCTCCAGGGAACCCTGTGGCACACAAGGCTTAAAATATTTACCACATAGCTCTTTTCAGAAACATTTGTGGACATCTAGCAAAAAAACATGCAAAACATTAGCACTAAGCTTTAATGCTGTATGTCAGTGCATCCCTTTGCTCTGGTAGGACTGCATTTAAATGTATGTGATATGGAATACCATCTGTGCAACAATGTCCAGGAATCAGGAAGGTCAAAACAAAGTTGGTTAAAGATGACTCTTCCAGCTGGAAAGATTTTCATTTTATGGTGGTTCATTGTGTGACTTTTCCTGAGATGACAAGAACGAATTTTTTTGCTGTTTTTGTTTTTTTTGTTTTTGGGGTTTTTTTTTTTTGTTTTTGTTTGTTTGTTTATTTGTTTGTTTCTTGGTCATTTTGAGACTGGATCTCCCTGTAGCCCCAGCTGGCATGGAATTCATTATGTAGACCAGGATGGCCTTGAACTCACAGAGTTCAAGTCTCTCTCTCTCTCTCTCAAGTACTGGGATTAAAGGTGTGTGCCACCACACCCAGCTGAGAGGAACTAATATTTGTTCATCACAGATAAGCACTGATAACAGACCAAAGAATCCAGCTTGGTGAACCACAGAATTTATCAAGGTCCATACAGGGAACTCTCAGGCAACTGCATCATGGAAAACCTCAATTCAGCAAACAAAGGTAGCTACTGGGAGACTTCTGCCTGCCCTACCTGCCCTACGGGCAGCTCCACCAAAGACAATCATCTTCCCAAGAAACTGTTCCCAGCTTGCATAACCTCCGGGAGGGCCTCGTGAGTCTTGTCCTCTTCATTAGCTTCCTGAATTCTATGAGACTCCCTCTGGACAGAGAGCTCACCACATTTCAACTGTTTGCTGGAAGGGGCAAGCCAAGCAATTCTGTTGTTTTCTGTTACTGATCCCTCATGAGACCAAACACCTTTAAGCCATGGGGCATCTGCCCCATTTCAATGAAAGGAATTGGGAATGAGGTCAGCCAGGATTTCCAATTTGAAAATCTTGAAACCATCTTACTGCTGACAACTTACAATCAAATGAACAGATATAACAACAAGGAAATCTAAGGAAGAATGAAAATTTTAGCATAATTCATGTTAAGCGGAACTTAAAATTTTCCATATGGATGGCTATGTTTCTTTCCTTTTGTAAGCAAAACTTGACAAGCTAACCCAGATGTCAGTCTTCAGTCAAAACTTCTCTAATACATATGCATCAATGGTGAACATGACGGAACATTTCCTCTAGGAGTATACCTCCTCCACAAGACACCAGAGGGGTAGAGAGGTCCATAGTGACAGCAGTCATCCTGGATATCTGTGGGGTTTGATGCTAAAGCAACATCCCATGGATCCTTGTCAAAGGCCCCAGGTGCTATGCATTTTGTTCTACTTGGCTTTCCTACCTCTTTCTTCAAGAAAAGTACAGAGAGATAAGTACTGGGTACTTTTCCTGTACCTCCTCATGCTTTTGTTATAAGAAGGACAGTTGGTATGATCCTTTTGTATAAAAAACTAGTAAGACTAAAGCCTATACTACCTGTGTGTGGCAGTGTATAGTCCTGTAATCTCAAGGTCAGCCTGAGCTATATGATGAGACTGTCATAAAACAAAGGAAATCAAAACCTAGATGTCTACCCTTAGACTGGTCTGGAACAAATGAAATTAAAGCTATCAGAAGTTAAAATAATTATTCAATGGGAGGGTATTTGTTGGGACAAAATTAACTTTTTTTGCTACAATGAAGCCATATGCTAACAAAAGTAATTAATATATTATAAAACACAGGTAACCTGAGAACAACGACATTTATTGTTTACTATATATGAAATATCTAAGACTTAAATTCGTTAACTCACTGAGCCTTCATAGTGGTTCTATAATTACGATCCAATATTTCACAGAACAGAAAGGGGACATGAAGTCATAAAACAATTTTTCCTTGGTTACATAGGAAATAAAAAGAGCTACAATTTATCCTTCCAAATTGACATCCTTGATTTCAAGAAACTGTGAAAGATTTGTCATATTTCTGACAAAAGTTTTCTCTTTCAAATTCCACTGAACACATAAGAACAGCCATCAACCTCTTCTAAACTCTACCCCAATGTTCTGTTCTAAAACTTCTGCAAGTTTAGTAGTTTCAACTATGGGCAATTTTGCTACCACAGGGCACACCAATGACTAAAGAGAATCTGGGTAACCCAATGCAAACTAGGTTACTAATAGAAAAGTATTCAGAACCAAGTGGCACAACAAAGAATTTATCAACCCTAAAATGTCAGTAGTCTCAAGCTTGAGAAACTCTGTCCTGATGTGTCCAGGCTATATAGAGTGGGCAGATTTCAAAAGTTAGACACATACCAAGCTATGGTATGTCTGTGATTATGTTTATTATTATTATTTTATGTATATGAGTATCTTGCTTGCATGCGTGTAAGTGCACCCATGTCCTGCAAAATCTACAGAGGCCAGATGAGGGTGTTGGATCTCTGGAACTGGAGTTAGTTGTTAACCTTCACGTGGGTCCTGAGGAAGAACAGTAATGACTCTTAAAGGCTGAGCTATTTCTCTGGTCCTAGCATGGCTGTTTTGTTGTTTGTTTGTTTGCTGCTTCTATTAAGTAACTCACTGATTGAAAGATATTTTAATAGGTAGAAATGGATGTTGATCTCTGCAGATATTAGATTATTAACATCCATATATGTATAGAATGGAATGGAAACAAAGCTTTAGTAAATGCCTGCATATCATATACTCACAGCACCAACAATCAGAACGGTTTAACTCACATAACAACTTTATTTTTGGTCTTTTTGAGACAGGGTCTTCCTGTAGTTTCAGCTGTCCTGGAACTCCCTATGTAGACTAGGCTGGCCTTGAACTCACAAAAGATCTGCCTGCCTCTGCCTTTGCCTCCTAAGTGCTGGGATTAAAGGTGTGTGCCACCAACACCCTGCTCACAGCAACTTTTAAAAATTTTAAAAAGACTGAGAGAAAGATGAAGGGCATGTTTGGCAGAATGCATGATCTGGGATCTGGGGTGGGGTGGGGGAAAGGGAAAGGGGAATGTGCCTAAATTGAACTGAAAATTGATGTCTGAAATACACAAAACATTAATAAAAGTATTATTAAAAAAAAAAAAAAAGCTTTGAACATCCTGAAGTCATAACTGAGAAAGCTGTTCCAGGTAAGCAGAAGTAAGAACCTAGAATTTATGTTCAGCCTTCTCTCTAATACCGTGTATTATCTGGGAGAAAACACTTAAGTTATGGTTTAATAATCAGGTTATACAGTATCCTACATTCCCATTGGACTTAAATCTAAATCCAACCTGGATGCAGTGATGAATGCATGATGACTGCCATGAGTTACAAGTCAGTCTGGTCTACATAGCAAATTTCAAGCCAATCAGGGCTACCTACCAAGATATTTTGAAGCAAAGATGAACTAAAACAAAACCCAGTATAGTAAATCACACAAGCAATAAGGATTAACGTACACAACAAATGGAAGAGAATATCAGGAAAGACTTCATCCAAAAGCCTCCATCTACACAGGGATAAAGCAGAGAACTCACTCTGGAATCCTATTGCTATTAATTTTGTCTAAGTGGAAGGATATAGAGAAAGATCTATAAAATTCCTTTCCTTCCCTGCAACTCTATACTGGCCATCAGCCTCCAATTAGACCCCTGATTTACAAATGTACTTTCCTTAGTTCTCTAAAGCAACAGATATTGATGGAAGGCAGTATAGACTTAATTACACAGTTCCATGGTAAAACTATCATTTGCTTTAAAAGAAAAACAACACTGCCCAGAAATAAAGATGTGTGCGTCCTGTTAAATAAAAGCATCAGTGTTCCAAGTAAGGAAATTGCAGCAAAGCTGTTTATACATGGGTTTATAAGTTGAGCAGGACACAGTAACATTATTTTGAAAATATTTATTTTGTTCCAGTAAAAGATAGCAGTGTCTGAGCTGCCATACTCCAAGAATATGTTTCTGTACATACTTGCATAAGGCACGGTCCTTCCCTACAGGACTTTGTGCTCTCACCTCTCCCTGCCCTCTCCATCTTTTCCTGCTCACCTGCTGTGATTCAGAAGCCTGGGATTTATTCTGACTTTTGAACCAAATAGTTCCTTCTTGCTTTTGAACCTCTGAAATACAGTTTTCATAGTGTCTTCCCCACCTCATCATTCAGCTGGAGTGTTTGTACCTAACTATATGCATACCTCATAAGGGCCCTTAGTCTTCCCAGGCATAGCCAGGTCTTGCTCTCCTCCCACCACATTCCAAGAACAGAAGTTCTGCCTTAACAGGAACTTCAACCTGACTTTTGAGAGTTCACAGTAAGCATTTGCTAAAGAAATATCACTTTTAAATTAAATTCTGTAATGAAAATGTACATTTGTGAGACATATATTATAGTGTTTTCTCTAAATCCATCCAAAATTACAATAGGCTGAAATAGTAAATGGTCATTTTTATGATAAAAGAGCATTTTAGTTTTTATTTCTTTATATGGATCTTAAATATTTAACAAGAGAAACAAAAAGCTAAGAAAGAAAACAAAAATATTACAATGTATTTAGGTTTGTGATATGTAATAGGTTTATTACTCTTGCTATATTTTTAGTTCACGATGCGCTTCTATATTGAACATATTTGTATTTTGTGTATTTTACTGCCATACCTAATAAATTGTAGTTAAAATAAGTGATTGTTGTAATGCTATTTAGTGATTCTTATAAAACCTATCTCAAATTATAGCATGAATTTAAAGTTTTTATTCTAGAACAAACTTAAATTGAATAACATTCATGATAATGAAACATAATTCATAAGTTTAATTGTTTCTGGATTCCATATTTTAAAATATTAAGATGAAAAGTTAAAAATCTAAACTCAGCAATCAAAATATTAAATTACGAAAATAGATATTTTGGATGTGTTACTTACAAAGTATTTTCCGTATTTTTCTGAACTTGATTTTTTCTTTTACTCTAAATTACAACTTGTTAGTGATTTAAGTTTTAGACAATACATAGTCACAAAAGTCAACTTAAGTCATTTTCTATGTATAAAGACTATTTTATCATTAACCTCATTCAGTTCCTCATAACTTCTACCTAGTCTTTTAGATATCCAGTCTACAAGACACTGTGCCACTATAAAGCCTTAGCAATCTTTCAAAAATGCAAATCTCTTCCCTATTAGAGCTTAAAAATATATCAGTGATCTACACAGTCCTTAAAATACAAACCAATGGATTGTTCTACCAGGTGGATGTTGGCCAGGGGATCCAAGGCCCCACAAAAGGTAAGGGCTCCTTGCCTCTAGGTTGGGATACCTACAGGAGGAGAGGCAATAAGACCCTGCTGCCGAAGACCTGACGTTAACATGGGAGGGATGTATTGAGACCACACATGCAAGTGTACAGATGGCCTCTGGAATGCCAGAGAGTGTTACCAAAGGCCACTAAACCAATAAAGCAAATATGGGTCTCCCTGAGTCAAGCAAGACTCCACCGTCAGCACCAGCTACACCTCACCTGCCTGGAAATACTGTGCAGCAGAGGCAGCCATGTGCCTGTATATCCCAAATCTAATTGGCTATTGGCTCTCCCCTTGGAGAAATAACCCATGGCTGATGCCACAAGCTTACATCCTCTACAGGTTAGGAGATGTTATAAGCCACAGTAAGACCCTGTCATATTTAACAGGGGGGAAAATTGTAATTCATGGATTAACATATCCAAACATGTGTCTATGCTAAAGTAACCTACCATAACTATTAGTGCTGCTTAAATACCTATATATCTAATTGCTTGTTCTTCATTAGTAGGATCGAAAGGTTATTCCTGGACAAACTGTCAGCCCATGAAAGGAAACAGCCAGAATTGACCAGAGTCCAAGTCAACAGCTCCAGAGAGAGTGGACTGTTTTACCTCTCATCCACCTGTGCCCCTTTTCTAAGCCTAGGGAACAACCTGCGGAAGAGGGGGCGTGGTAGAATGTAAGGGCTGCGATTGGGGTGAATGGTGAAACTACAGCAATGTAGTCTGGACACTCATTTGATCAACTTGATTGAACAAACAACCTGTCACCCCCCACTGGATGGTGGGGCTGTAGGTGTTTGGGCACAACAGCCTGCAGATAGGTTTTGCATGAAGGATGCTTGTACTCATGGATTATCACTTATAGCTATAAAAATGAAAAAAAAAAAAAAAATGCAGAGAAAGATGCAGACAGTTATGGCAGAATGATGATGCCTGTGATGGGGGTGGGGGTGGGGGGGGAGGGAAAGGGAAATAAGCCTGAACTGAATTGGAAAAAATGTATGAAATGCACAAAGCATCAATAAAAACTAATTAAAAAAAAATACAAACCAAGATCCAGAATAAAGTCTATGATGCCTTGCATTAGCAGGTCTCTACCTCCCTACCTAGTCTTATTTGAATTCTTCACTCACTTTTGGCATCCAGCAATAATATCCTTTCTTCCATCTCTAGAACACACTAGATGATTGTTCTCATGGGATGTATAAACATGTCCTTCCTTTGGGATTCATGGCTCTCCTCACACATAGTTTGTCTAACTTCTATTCATTCATGAGATCATAGCTAAAAGTCATTCTCTGAAAGCTAACCAAATGATCAAATTTAATGAGCTGCATATCTTAGAGCAGCACAAGTACATGCAAAACAGGAATTCTGGGGTTGTTTGTTTGCTTGTTTGTAGTTTGTTGGTCTTTTTGAGACAAGGTCTCCTTGTAATCCAGCTGTCCTGGAACTTGTTTTGTAGACCAGACTGACCTTGAGTTTTCAGAGATCCGCCTGCCTCTGCCTCCTGATTGCTGGGATTAAAGGCATGCACCATCACACCCAGCAAAACAGGAAATTCTGAATAATAGCTATAGTTTATAATATTGTACCAATGTGACCTTCTGGGTTTGATCATGTGTGTGATTTATGTGATATAAGAGTAAAAGATACATGGGAAAAAAAATCCCTGTGCAGTTTTCAAAATTCTCAAAATTCAAAAGTCTAAAATTATTTCAATATAAAAAATCCTTAATTCTTCCTTCCCAAAAGTTTTCAGTACTGCTTAGAGTAGGTGTGGGGCTTGTTTTTCTCGAAACTTACACTTGCCATAGTTAAAAAGCATAAAATTTTAGAATTAATGTTAAATATCTGTCTACCTCACTAGAGCTTAATTTTTTATTTTTGTTTTCTCTTTTTCTTCTTCTTCATGGGCATGTGTCTATGATGTATGGTGTGTGTTCACCAGTGTGTGGCCACATGTGTAGACAAGCCTGTGGAGGCCCCAGTTTGATGCTGAGAATCAAATTCCATTGTTCTTCCATGTTATTTGTTGAGGCCAAATCTCTCATAAAAACCCAGGATTGACTACCGTTAGTCTCCATAGCCCACTTACTCCAGGGGATTCCCCAATCTCTGCCTGCTGAAGCTAGAAATCCAGGCAGGTCACCATACCCACCATTGCTTACAAAAGTTGGAATTCCAGGCCACCACAACCAGCAGGCATTTGAGAGGGTCCTGGGGAGACAGGTCCACTTTCTTTCATAGCAAGTAGATTAGCACTCAGTCAACTCCCCACTCCCAGACTTTAAGCCCTAAAAAAAGGACAAGTATCACAACATCTCTTTTCCTCATCAGGGTTTCCCCAGTAGGGACCTAACTGCTTGTACAGAAATTGCATCAAATAGACATTTATTAAAGTAGCTTTACATAAATTATCTTATCAGTCAATGTCTTTCAAAATCATAGATGTAAAATATATATATATATATATATATATATATATATTATATATTTAAGATTTTGTTAGTGAGTTGATAAATACCAACAATGATTTAAACATCATGGTGCTTAAAACTGGAAAACGATGCAAGCAAATGAGGAAAAAGATGCACCATGTCAAATAACATTTAGCTGATATTTAATCCTACTATTAAAACTTTTGATAAGGAGTTCTTTACTTAATCCTTATTATCTTCATTTTACACACATGAGATACATGGAGACGGGTAAGAAGCCACCCATAATCAGAGTTACCACACTGCAAAGGCAAGATGTGAATAGCAGCACTGGGGATCCTGGGCCTTATGCTCACAGACAGCTTCCTGCCTAAGAACAAGGCTGAGATTATTGCTCGAAAGACTCCTAAGATGGGGCTGTGGATTTTGAAAATAGACTGAACACTGATAAAAAGACTGCATTTCAATTAGTTTATAAACCCTTCATTTTGCATATTCCATATAGAGTATACACACACACACACACATACACACACACACACACACACACACACACGGTATCCGAAAGGCATAAAAGAAGCTTAGACAAAAATATACAAAATCATATGTCAGAGAACTTGTCCAAAAATAGCTTTTCCCCTCAATCCTTGGTCTTTTACATCAAGATTCTTCATTTAAAGATGGATGCTAGGAACTAGAAAGATGGCCCAGTGGTTCAGAGAACTTGGTGCTCTTGCAGAGGACCCAGGTTCAGTTCCTAGCACCTCCATGAGGCAGCTCACAAGCACCCTTAGCAACTGCTCTGGGGAATCTCACTTCCCCTCCTGGCCTCCACAGTCATGTCCAAGCACATGGTGCACACACAGACAAGCAGGCACACACACACACACACACACAAATAAAAATAATAAAATGGTTAAAACAGAATCATAAAAATAAAGATGGCTGCTAGCATGAAGATTTTTAGACAACATCCATATGAAGAGGAGGAGAGTAGCTAAGAAACCACTACTATTTGAACTGGATCAAGTAAATAGCAGCTGGGTGAAAAAAATTAAAGAAACTGAAACTGAAATAAGAAAACCATTAGGAAATCATAAAACATTGAAATCTCACCCCACCAGGCTATTACAAACAATGAGTTGGTTACAAACATCTTAGATATCATTGTATACTTCAAGGTCAGGGCCCATCACAAAGTGATCAAAAAACACTAGTAAATTATACTCAAGATTTTTTTATAATTAAATTGAAATGCATCCAATAAAATGCTTTGAAATACACATATGTCTTGATTTTGTGACATTATCTTAATTTTAAATATCTGCAGCTTTGCTGGGAGCAATTAATTCAGAAACCAGAAAAACCCCATGGTAAAGCTAAAGGATGAATAAAATATGTGGAATATTTTCTTTGCTTCAGACAAGTGGAGTTTTTGTTTTGTTTTGTTTTGTTTGGGTTTGAGGTTTTTTTTTTTTCCTACTTGAGTTTCTTTAAAATGAAGGAAGGAAGGAGAGGAAAGGCAACATTTATAAGTTGCCATACTTTTGTCAAATCAGTGAAAAAGGGAAATAAGCTAAATACCCAGCTTCTTCACTGCTGTACTACATGAACTCACCCCATTCCTGAAGAAACCAAACAGCATTCCCCTCAGGATGCACTTAAACCAATGGAGTCAAAATAAATAACTGGAGGAAAAAACAGCCTTATTTTTATATAACTGCTTAAGAATAATCCTCTCTACAGTTCCCTTATTTCTAATGTGCACTGGAAGACTATTCTGCAGATTTTCACTCTGTCAGTATCATCACCCCAATCTAACTTTCCAATATTATCAGCATCAGAAGCAGCTATTTTTTAAAAGATCTTTAAATAATTTAGGAGGTTGGAGAAAGAACCCTCATAATATAAAATAAAAAGAATTTTAATGAGAAATTAATGTTCATGCAAACTGAGGCTGCCTGCTAGAAAGGGTACATTTTAATAACAGGAAGACATCTATTCAATTCCTGGCTTTAGCTGGAAGATTTCTCACTAGCTTCTAAGAAATGCAAAAAATTTCATCTACTTTGCCATTACATTGCATTGTTTTTTATTTCCCTTTTTTCTTGCAAAATACTCGTGGTCATGTGTTTGGCCACTTGATCTCTTCCTCACTCCATTTGCCTCCATCATCTCTTTTCAGGCTGTGTTTGCTTATAGCACTGGAACACACAGATGGACCACCTCCTCTTATTCATTCTACTCAAGCCACATGAATTTTTAAGTTGGCAACTCTAAAAGGATAAGCTTCCTTACAAAAATTGGTAGAGAAGATATTTTTCATATTCTCCTTCTGATCTTCACTTTAAGGCCTGAGATAAGATTTATAAAAATCTCATATACCTAGGACTTCAGAGAATTAGTCTAGCAAATGTACCATGCAGCAAAGAGGCCTGACTCCTCAGCTACCTAATATTTGATCATCTCTAGATCAAATGCACAGGACCTAAGGTTTGTGTTCAGCAAAGATGCTTATTGAATTTAACACCACCCTGTGTCACCTGCAAGCCCCCATTTGACTTCAATTCATCCGATCCTCATGAAAATCACATAGTAGACATTATATTAATCTATCATCAGCACTTTGTTACCTTTCTAAAAACAAGAAGATGGGAGAAAAGAATATGGTTTAGAAAAGTGGTAGAATTCAAAATCTGACTGAGTTCAGAGCTCATGGAGAGCAAACAGTAAGGGGAACATGACTGTCTTACAAGGCAGCTTCCAGTCCATTCTCTGATGTCGGAAAGTTTGTTTTTTAATAGAAGTTCCAGAGGCTATAGGAACATAATGTCACAGGGGAGGGAGAAGTCTGCTGCTTTCACATAGGACAGAAACATCGTGCTTACAGTAGGTTCTTAAAGACAAGGAAAGAAAATGAGGGAGAGTCCGCCATTGAAAAGGAAAAAAGTGCCAAAAAGCAACAGAAAACAGAACCAAACAATTTGAGGACTTAAACTCTAAAGAGCTATGTGTCTAACAGAGACTAATGCCCAGTTATAGTAGCTGAAATGTAACCTCAGGTAAGCTGTAAATGATTTACTGGGGTAAAACTGGTCCAACAAAAGATGCCAACAGACTCATATTCAACAGCATATGAGGAACACAGACTAGAAGTGATAAATTTTAAAATAATTATACAAGGGCCATGATGTTGGAGAGGAATAGGGTTGGGGTGGAAATGAGGAAGAGGTTCTGAATGTGATCAAAGCAGATCTATGACATTCTAGAAAAATCAATAAAAATATCTTTTTAAAAGGTGCTGAAGGCAGGTTTTTGGCATGTGTGTGGGATTAAAAAAAACGCCGGGTGTGGTGGCACACACCTGCCTTTAATCCTAGCACTTGGGAGGCAGAGGCAGGTGGATCTTTGTGAGTTCAAGGCCAGCCTGGTCTACAGAGCAAATTCCAGGACAGCTGGGGCTACAGGGAGACCCTGTCTCAAAAATGAAAAAAAAAAAAAAAAAAAAAAAAAAACAAGGTTAGTGAAAACAAACCCAAAGTATGTTTGAAATGCAAACTATCTTGAAGCTACAATAAAAACTCAAACAAAAGGAAGAGATTTTCCTTGACTAACCATTAACAAGTCAAAATTGTATCTCTGATTGTGCCTGTGTGTGTGTGTGTGGTGTGTGTGTTGTGTAGTGTGTGTCTTTTGAGCTATAAGAGAAAACTGGATGTCCCAGAATCAGCAAGAACTACTCATAGAACTTCAACAGAAGTCACACTTGACTCTCAGACCACAGTTCTCCTGTGTAAGTAAACATTCCTTCAAAAATAACTAGCAAAAGTGCCCAGAGCACTCAAGACAGAAATGGAGGAAATAACAGCCACAGGCACATCAAGCTTTTTAGAGCAATCGTGTGGACCAGTAGGGAGCTTTAAATTGTCAATGGCAAACACTGTAATTTTCTGCTAACAGGATATTATCACAAAAATTCAACCTACATTTGAACCAAGACTCTAAGAGTTCTTCTACTTAACACAACACCACACTTAATGCTTCCCTGTGGCCTTTAACACAGCCAATTATAATACTGATTCTAGGCTCTGAGGACTTAATTATTTCAAAAGAGAGTGACTTGACAGAAAAAATTAACATGGTAAACTGGAGTGGTATCTCCTGGTTCTCCACCCACAAATCCTCTTTTTCTACAACAGAAGAAAAGCTTTAAAATATTATTTCAGAATCCTGAAACATCTCTGATGTAAGTAAACTTACTAATAATTTCTGAATTATAATTCCATGGCTTAGTCAATACAAAATACAGGGCAAAGAAAAAACAAACATATTGGGATGTACTAATGAAGAAATAAGGAAATAAACGGATGGCATGAGTAATGAGGCCTAGAGAAAATGGCTCTTAATATTATGATGAAATAGATGTTCACTGAAGGCTACTACTACTTCAAGTGTTTTAAAAAGATAGAACGACACAATGCAATGAGTTATAATCTGGATCTTGTTTTTAAAAATGTTCTATAAAGAGTCTTAATAATGAAAATTTTGTGATGCAGTCTTTCTGTTGTTGTTCTTTACTATGCATCCCCTCCTGAGAAATATTTATATCTGGACTGTTGGTACTAGCATCCACATATGAGGGACACCATTGTCGTTTGTTTTTCTGGGACTGTGTTACTTCATTAACATAATGTCTTCCAGTTCCATCCATTTACCTGCAAAGTTCATGATGTTGTCCCTCTTTACCTCTGCATAGAACTCCATTGTATAATGACACATTTTTCTCAATCCACTCATCAGTTAGGGGCACCTGGGCTGTTCAGCTTTTTGCTATGTGAACAGAGCTGCAATAAACATAGCTTGGCATGTATCTTTGCAGTAAGTTGTGTCTTGTGGGTATATACCCAGGAGTGGTATGACTGGGGTCAAATGGAAGGCTCATTTTGAGTCTTCTAAGGGTTCTGCACACTGCTTTCCATAGGTGGCTTACAAGTTTACATCCACCAGCAATGGATGAGTGTTCCCCTTTCCCCACAACCTCTCCAGCATGTGGTATCATCGTTAGTCTTTTCTAAGCCTAGGAAAAACCTGCGGAAGAGGGGGCGTGGTAGAATGAAAGGCTCCGATTGGGGTGAATGGTGAAACATCAGCGATGTAGTCTGGACACTCATTTGATAAACTTGATTGAACAAACAACATGTCACCCCCCACTGGTTGGTGGGGCTGTGGGGGTTGGGACACAACACCCTGTAGTTTGGTTTTGCACAAAGGATGCCTGTATACTCATGGATTATCACTATAGCTAAAAAAGGAAAAAAAAAAAAAAAAACAGAGAAAGATCAGACATCTATGTGCAGAGATACATGATTGCCTGGATGGGGGTGGGGTGGGGTTTAAAGGAATTGAAAGAAAATGCCTGATCTGAAATTGAAAATGATGTGTACTAATGCACAAGCATCCAATAAAAAAAAAAAAAAAATTAAAAAAATAATGAAATTTTATGTCCACAAAAGAATGACTCCACTAGATTATTAATGTCATCACTGTTAAGAGTGCTGACTACTCTTGGCAGAGGACCAGGTTCGACCCCGCAACCCACATGGCAGTTAACGCATCTCCTTCCAGGGGAATCCGAAACGTCCATTTTCTCCTGCGGCATTAGACGCAAAATGGATGCACCAAGGTCCTTACATCAGTATAGTAGATCTATCTACAATAAAAAAATAATAAATAAATAATAATAATATAAATATAAAATTTCTTAAAATGTTATCTTTGTTGTTTTTTTTTTTTTTCTTTACTCTAAGATTTCTTGTTGCTGTGACAAAACACCAGTGAGACATAGTTAAGAACACTTAGAGATGGTTTGTTTATTTTGGCTCACAGTTCAAAGATATAGTCCAGCTCAGTGGGTAGGTCAGGCAGCTGGAGGCTGAGGCTTGTGCATTGCATTACCTCCACAGCAGGAAGAAGAGACTGAGTTCTGCGTCCATAGATCCCAGCCCATATGACTGGTGCATGCCCAGGAATACCAACAGCAGATCTGGTCACCTCAATGAATCTCATCTAAGCAACTCCCTCACAGACATGGCCCAGAGACACTGTCTCCTATTTTGATGCTATGATCTGTCATCACAGTAGCTACCAACCCAAACTCAATATACTTTACAACAGAACAGACAACAAAACGTGTTCAAAGATGAGAATAGGCAAATCAAGACTGGAAGAAACAAAAGCAAAAGTCATGGAACTTAAAATGTTTGTCCCCTTTCTTCAGTTGCAATAGGAAGAGAGAGAATGAATTATTTTATAAGTAGTATCTTGAAGTTGAAAGCTGATACTGTACAGGTAGACAGTATGTAATATATCTTAATTTAACTAATAATCATTAAAGAATCTTTGTGATTTTTGTAGGACTGTCATATAAGATATATGATGAAGAACAAGAAGGAAGGGGACAAAATGGGGTGGTTGGAAGACTGAGAAGTGGTGATCTGTGGTATACCTTGCACTCTAAAACATAATCTCAACAGTATTTGTTCCTAAGCTCGTGACATAGGTCTGCAACTTTCCACCACAAAAACATCAGCAAAAATTTAGCTTCCCACTAGAATAATATTCTTAACTTGAAATAGGATAACTTCACAGTATACAATAATGTATCTAAGAGATTAGGCCACAAAAATCTCCACTGTGATCTGCCTGTAAAAGGGTTCCTAGTCTTCTATGTTCTTACCAAATTAAACAATGTGAAGAGACCGAAGTTTTGTCATTTTCAGTCAGAAAAAATAAGCCAAACCCATTGATTTTCTACATAAGATAATATAGTTTTAAAATAATTAGTTTGCAATCATGTTTTTTTAATTTGTCCTGATTTCCTGCAATGTACTCAGAAATCTCCTTGGCTTCACCTTAAACCTAACACGCCCATATATATCCATAGATCATTCATTTTTCCTCATCAATATTATCAGCTATGCAATGTATTATGTTGCCCTTAAGCAAGTGTCTGTAGCTCGCGCACGTGTGATCCATATTCTTCAATTCATGAACTACATATTTCTCCTTTCCCCCCTTCCTTTACCAACCCGCTCGACTGTTCACTCAGTCACGGTGCTCCTCTATGGGCAATTGTTTCAAAGCCTGCATACTCCGAGTGGCCCTAGCTGGCACTCTGTATTGTCTTCACTCGCCGATTCCATGCTCCATGCTTATTGTCTCACGGGGATGTGTGTGACAAGGCCTTTGACTTATGCCTAGAACTATTACTCCAAGCTACGATTAAGGCAGTATCCCCGGCGATCTTTCTTCACTAGCATACTACTCTCTAAACAGACGCCCACTACCTGGACATACCATCAGTCGTTCACTGAGACTGGTGTGGCATGAGGAAGAGTCTACTGTTTCTGAGTAAAATTGTGATCTTCCTACCCTTGATCATCCTTAGAGTTAGAGGCAATTTGAATGGACCGAATAAGTAAAATGACAAAGCACATAGACTAGCAAACGTACTCTCGTAAATTCACAAACAGTGGAAGGACACCATCTGGACATTTCTTCCAAAATGAGAACAGTAACTAAGTAACTATTAGGTCTGCTACTGAGGACAACGGATAAGTTGTACGTATTATGGACTAATGACACAATCTACAGTTTCGACACAATTGCAATCCGAGAAAGCCAAAAACTTTAGTGTCTGCCTTCCACAGAATCCTCTTCCCAGCGTTGCTCAGCCCAGTCCACTCCAGCCTACAGTACTTTGGTCAGTTCTGCTTGATTTGTTTGAATATTGTACTCCACGACAGCTGTCGGAAACAGTACATCACGACAGCTGCTGTGATGGCTACAAGGAGCTCGCAAGTTTAATTGGGCTCAATGTGACATTGTGCATTTTTCTAAACATAGAAATACCAATAGCTACTGTACAGCAATTTCAAATGGGTCTCGACCTTGTTTATTATTCTGACTTATTCAGCTAACTGGTTTTAGCCCCAGTTTAAGTGATGTCATTGTCTGCCAAAAATTCTTATGTGTTTTTTTCCCACACTGGTAACAGTATAAAAAAATAAATAAATAAAGAAACTATAACAGTAGACGGCAGTTAATAAACACACGTAGCACAGAAACATGAACGAGAGGGGAGGTAGTAAGGAAGTCCCATCAATAATCCCTCTCAAAGGCTGGCTGAGAGCCAAGGAGGATCCCAAAGTGTCTCAGGATACACTTCCAAAGGAAATGTATTCAGAGGCCTAGCCTCATGCCAACTGCAAACAAAACCACTCATTATGGTCACAGCTCCCCAGAGAAAATCAGGATGGCTTACTCTCAGCATAGGCGCAGAGGAAGAATGCAAGGAGCAGCAACAGAGGTCTGGCCATGGGCATCATCCTGCAGCTTGTCAATGGCATGCGCCGGCAGCTTGGAAACACAGCCTAGGAAGTAGCAGCAAGTGGTTTACTCAGAAACTTCAGCTGGAACCTCTTCAGAGCCTGTGAAGGGAGGTTACAAGGGAAAGAAGGAAAACACAAATCCATTATAGATGTTTCTCACCGGTCGTTTCAATCCTGACTTCTATGCACAACTGAAACAGATGACCCATCGTAAAACCAATAAATAGCGGAGCCCTTGTTCTTTGAAATGGGAATAACTTGGTTTGTGAGAATGCAGGAGTTTTCCCAGGCAATTCCACACTGTTTACCACCAGATCCAACCACTGGGAATTTCTTTGTGCTCTTGTGATGTCACTGGGGCACTATGCTCCAAGAAGTCAACTGCCATCATATCATACAAAACTCTACATGAATGTATCAATGCAAAGTGATTTTTATGTCTCCTGGACAAGGGCCTACTTTTCTCAATGTCTCAGTAGCCACAAGCTATTGTTTGAGAGCATACGAAAACCCCACTCCACACAGAGTGTTTTGAGGGACAAAACGTCACACTCTATCCTTTGTGAGTTCCCAAATTAGCAGCAGGAAATAGGAAGATCAAAAACAAATAATAGACAAACCAGTGTTTTTATAGGAAACTTGACCATAAGAAGAAGTTTAAAAGATGAGGGACACACATTTCCTGCATTCCATGCAAAGTCATGCAACAGAAAGAGCTTTGGAACAGGTGGGCTGCTGGTTGTGTTTGAGCAGGATAGCTGGTTATACAGGGAACTGTGACAAAACACTGACCAGGAGTCTCAAGATCTCTGACAAGACCCAAGACTACTTTTGTAACACTTTCCTAGGTAATACTGATGCTTCCAGGACCACATTTTGAGAGTGACTGGATTAAAATGAGGTAACAATTTATGGAAATAGAAAGCAGCAGAAGAGAGGCAGATCACAAAGAGATCCTTGGTTGCCAATCTACATCTAGAAATCAGCTCAGCCAGGGTAAAACCTAATTGTATCCTGTTCTGGAACAGAGGGGATATGAAATGAGGCTTTGGGAAACTAACAGACAGCTGAACCCCAGACAAAAAAGAATTTCACTGGGTCATACCAAGAGTCCCTGGTGAGAAATAACATAAACCTCATGAGTAATGGTGAGGCAGGCAAAGTTGGCTCGGCGGTAATAGGGTTTTGCTTATACAAGCACCGGACTGACAACCTGAGTTTGGTCCTGGAACCCAGTGGAAAGAAAAAAAGACCTCCCCAAAGCTGCCCCTAGGTGACCTCCACACATGTATCATGGCACATGTGGGTCCCTGCATAAGGAAAAAGAAGGGAAGTGATGATGAACAGAGTCCAAGAAATGATTTAGAGTGTAATTCTTGAAGTGATAATTGTGTTTATGAAGCCTTAAATAAACTTAGCATAGCCTCTTATACAAAGTAGTTTCTTATGTAAAATGAAATGGAGGGGCTTTCATATGTTATTGCCTCCTCTATTCTTGTGCAAGAACGTGAAAATGACTATCAGAGGAGGCATTTCCAAAATGAATCTGGTATATGACTTTAATTTTGTGTAGCACATTGGTTGAAACATATAAAACTTCTGACAGAGTAAGAGAAATAGCGGGGGCTCTCCATAAATAACCTCTCCCTCAAAACAATTTCATTTTAATTAAAGAATTATAAGGACGATACCATTTTGACACTGAATCGGAGCTGATAACATTCATCCTTAAAAAAAATGTTTTCCTTTTATTCTTACTATGCAAGAACAGTCTGAATGCAGGAAAGATACAGCTAAAAGGGAGGGGAGACAGAGAGTGGAGTCGAGAGGAGGGGGTGATAGGGCCCTGGCCCTGGCCCTGAGAATAAGAGGAGAACTGGATTATTAGTCTTTGCTAAGGAAGAGAGTGTTCAGATACTTGAAGATTTACTGTTTCTTTTTGAGATGTGCTGACTAGACTCCATTGGAATGAATTTGCACAGAAGGACAGCTGGGTTCAAAAAAGGCTTGGCTAACAGGACTTAACATGATTGTATAAATGACAGTGAGGTCTAAGTTGGGGGCGTTGGGGGATCGTAAGGGGGATCTCATTTTGATTACGAACTGTTGAATAAAATGTACAATATTCAAACTAAAAAAAACTTTAAAATGGGCGGGGCGCATCTTCTAATTATTTGCATTATCATTCGACACAAAGATGGTCTACCTGCAACCCATCCCCTGGCACCCCCCCCTTCGCCGGCTGTTCCAAACATACCATGGACTATTTGGTTACAGTTTAGTCTGGAACACAGCTTGACGTAGGGAGCATTCACACTAGCAGCTGTTAGAGACCCCCATCCTTCCTAGGAAAGTGCTAAAGGATCCATGCTCCTGCTCGCCCCCCCCTGCTAGCTGCGCCTTCCTGGTGCCAGCATTTCAGGACCAGAAAAAATCCAGAGAGCTCAGTGCCTGAGCAGATCTCAATTTGTGTCTGGTAGACAAGCATACAGAGCCAACTCTACATAAATGACATCCAAGACATCAGAGAATGGAACCTATAGAAAAAAGTCTCGCGTAGGGGAAGGATTGACGTGCCGTTTCTATCCAATGAAGGGGAGGTGCATTAAGACAGGTGCCTTCAATAGAGGTTCAAATAGTTCTCCTACTCATATTGTGATCAGTGATACAATCTCATGCACGCAACCAGAAATGCAAACATGAATGTACACATTTATACTTAAATAGGCAATGCCTTTGGACAACACCTGATAGAGAAAGGGATTCAAAGTGGTAAGAAAAGACCTACTTTAGAAATGCATTCTGTAAACACTGTTGAAAAGGAAGTGCTGGGTGTTATCAGTACAGGGACAATTCGATTTTAGTATGGATAAGGGGAATGGGAACATTTAAAAAGACATATTTAAAGAGGAAAAAAGAAGAGGAACGAATGACTAGCACTAGTAGTTTCCTTTAGCCTATCGTAAGGCTTGCAAAACACCTGCAAGAGGGTAGAGGAAGGGTACAGGGACATTACAGCATCGTATTTTAGGACTTCAGAAGAGGCTAGGTCTTATTTTCACCCTATGGTTTTCACCCTACTCATCAACAAAGCAGTATAAATAAAAACCATGCACTTGTTGATTGTACATAAAATTTAAAAAATAACTCTGGGCTGCTTATTTTCCTGATACCACAGAAGAGTCTTATTGAAATTACATAATTAATTTTCAAGTTTTCTGTATTATAACCCAAGAAAAAAAAAAAAAAAACGCTATGAAATAGGTTCCGGGTGCGGGCAGAAGAAATGGTTCAGAGGGCCATAGAGTGAATGGAACATAATCTGAGATGGGCTAGCAAAAATAACACAGGGCCTAAGAGTCACACAGCCCAACAGTGTTTCATTAACTGTGCAACACTTTCTTAAACAAACATCCATAGTTAAATTTATAGGCGGACTGTGAATCGTTATTTTTTTTTTATTCAATTTTTCTCTAATTGGCTCACCTTTCTATTCATGGCCTTTCGCTCGTTTTAACATAGAACAACCCTGCCCCCATGGACGTTTACTTCACAAAACAATCTGAGATACTGGCCTGCTTTTCACTCCTGTGCAGAAATCTAGGGAAAACCATTATGGAACATTTTGTTAACCTCAGAAAGCACAGCAACCTTACAGGAACTACTGCGAAGCTAGACCACACAAAAAAAAACAACACTCCCAGACAACGTGACCTCTCAGCTAAATTTCGAAACCTCCTGGCTAGGCATGGCACATACACTTTTAAACCCTACTCCTCGGAGACAGACGGCAGTGGATGTTGGTCTCGAGGTCAGCCTGGTCTACACCGTGAATTCCAGGCTAGCTGGAACTATAAAAAGACCCTCTCACAATAAACATAAATAAAACCANAAAAAAAAAAAAAAAAAAAAAAACAAGGTTAGTGAATAACAAACCCAAAGTATGTTTGAAATCAAACTACTTGAAGCTACAATAAAAACTCAAACAAAAGGAAAGAGATTTTCCTTGACTAACCATTAACAAGTCAAAATTGATCTCTGATTGTGTGCCTGTGTGTGTGTGTGTGTGTGTGTGTGTGTGTGTGTGTCTTTGAGCTAAAGAGAAAACTGGATGTCCCAGAATCAGCAAGAACTACTCATAGAACTTCAACAGAAGTCACACTTGACTCTCAGACCACAGTTCTCCTGTGTAAGTAAACATTCCTTCAAAAATAACTAGCAAAAGTGCCCAGAGCACTCAAGACAGAAATGGAGGAAATAACAGCCACAGGCACATCAAGCTTTTTAGAGCAATCGTGTGGACCAGTAGGGAGCTTTAAATTGTCAATGGCAAACACTGTAATTTTCTGCTAACAGGATATTATCACAAAAATTCAACCTACATTTGAACCAAGACTCTAAGAGTTCTTCTACTTAACACAACACCACACTTAATGCTTCCCTGTGGCCTTTAACACAGCCAATTATAATACTGATTCTAGGCTCTGAGGACTTAATTATTTCAAAAGAGAGTGACTTGACAGAAAAAATTAACATGGTAAACTGGAGTGGTATCTCCTGGTTCTCCACCCACAAATCCTCTTTTTCTACAACAGAAGAAAAGCTTTAAAATATTATTTCAGAATCCTGAAACATCTCTGATGTAAGTAAACTTACTAATAATTTCTGAATTATAATTCCATGGCTTAGTCAATACAAAATACAGGGCAAAGAAAAAACAAACATATTGGGATGTACTAATGAAGAAATAAGGAAATAACGGATGGCATGAGTAATGAGAGCCTGAAGAAAATGGATCTTTATATTATGATGAAAATAGATGTTCACTGAAGGCTACTTACATGCTTTCAAGTGTTTTAAAAAGATAGAACGACACAATGCAATGAGTTATAATCTGGATCTTGTTTTTAAAAATGTTCTATAAAGAGTCTTAATAATGAAAATTTTGTGATGCAGTCTTTCTGTTGTTGTTCTTTTACTATGCATCCCTCTCCATGAGAAATATTTATATCTGGACTGTTGGTACTAGCATCCACATATGAGGGACACCATTTGTCGTTTGTTTTTCTGGGACTGTGTTACTTCACTTAACATAATGTCTTCCAGCTCCATCCATTTACCTGCAAAGTTCATGATGTTGTCCCTCTTTACTGCTGCATAGAACTCCATTGTATACATGTACCACATTTTCTCTATCCACTCGTCAGTTGAGGGGCACCTGGGCTGGTTCCAGCTTTTTGCTATTGTGAACAGAGCTGCAATAAACATAGCTGTGCATGTATCTTTGCAGTAAGTTGTGTCTTGTGGGTATATACCCAGGAGTGGTATGACTGGGTCAAATGGAAGGCTCATTTTGAGTCTTCTAAGGGTTCTCCACACTGCTTTCCATAGTGGCTGTACAAGTTTACATTCCCACCAGCAATGGATGAGTGTTCCCCTTTCCC